>PVJS01003094.1:0-78235 GCA_004027185.1 Glis glis
AAAAAAAAAAAAAAAAGAAATTGAAAACATAATATCTTAACATTGTTCAAAGGAACAGAACCAGAATAATCTTCATGTCAAAAGTAGGGAAGAATTTGTATGTAAAACCATGTTGATAATCTTTTGAGTTGCAGTTTTTCCTGTATTAAATTGCTCTGTTTTCTTTTTTCCTATGAAAATTTATTTATTCAGATGTTATCTTGTATCTTAAACAAGTTTGGGAATATTATAAATTACTAGAATATTACCAATCTTATCCAGGCTTTCAAAATTGGTAGCAGAGTTGAACGAATGTCTTTCCTATGGCTTTAAAATTTTTTCTTGTTTTCTCTGTTAATTTCTTCTTTTCCAATATTTTCTGCATTTATTATTCTTCACATATTTATTTGTATGGTTTGATAGTGGTTTATTTTACTGTTTCAAAGAACAAAAGTTTAAAATGTAGCTAAAAACATTAGTATTATATTGATTTTTTAACATAATTCTCTCATTCAGGCTTCTGTCTCATTATTTTGCAGTTATTTTTCTAACATTTTAAGTCACATTAAACTTTTTTATTCTTTATAATATTATTTGACTTTTTAATTCAATTGGATGAAGATATTTACAGTCAGCTCCTCATTTTGGTTTATTTTTATTGTTTCTTTTTTATACTTTTATTGGTGCATTATACTCTCACATCATAATGTAGTTCATAATGAGAGTGACATACATCACACAGCACTTGGTGGGCTTCCCCCAGCTCCCTCTCCTCTCCCTCTCTTCCCCATACAGAATATTGAAATTGACATTGGTGATCTCACATATGTACATAATGTCAATGGAAGTGATTCCTTCATTGATTCTCCCTCTCGTCCTCCCTTCCCATAGACCAAATCCCTGGTTCCACTAGAATTTCTGCTCCATTATCTGAAGTCCCTCTGGTATCCTGATTACTCCCTATCTTCCACAAGTGAAAGAAAAGATATGGCCCTTCACTTTCTGTGACTGGCTAATCTCACTTAACATAATGTTCTCCAGGCCCATCCATTTCCCTGCAAATGACAATTTTGTTCTTCTTTATTGCTGAATAGAATTCTATTGTGTGTATCCCATAATTTTCTAAGCCATTCATCTGTTGATGGACACCTAGCTTGGTTCAGTAATTTGGTTATCGTGAATTGTGCTATTATAAATATGGATATTCATGTATTACTATAATATTCTGATTTCAGTCCCTTTGGAAAGATACTCAGGAGTGGTATAGCTGGATCATATGGTGGATCCATTCCCATTTTTCTGAGGAATCTACACATTGATCTCCATAGCAGCTGCACTAATTTGTAATATTACCAACAGTGTAGAAGAGTTTCTATTTCTCCATATCCTCACCAGCATTTATTGTTGTTTAACTTCTTGATGCTTGCCATTCTAATTGGGGTTATATGGAATCTCAGTATAGTTTTGATTTGCCTCTCCCTGATTGCTAATGATGTTGAACATTTTTTCATGTATTTATTGGCCATTTATATTTCTTCTTTTGTGAAGTGTCTATTTAGTTCAATTGCCCATTTCTTGATTGGGTTATTAGCTTTTTTAGTGTTAAGTCTTTTATGTACTTTGTATATTATAGATATTAGTCCTCTATCAGAGGAATAGCTGGCAAAGATCTTCTCCCATTCTGTAGGCTCTCTCTTTAGACTCTTGATGGTTTCCTTTGATGAGCAGAAACTTTTTAGTTTAATATCATCCCACTTTTTAATTCTTGTTTTAATTTCCTAAGCTCTGGAGGTCTTACTGAGAAAGTTTCTACCTGTGCTTATATGTTGTATTATTGGACCTATGACCTCTTCTAGTAATTTCAAAGTCTTTCATCTGATTTCCAGGTCTTTGATTCATTTCTAGTTGATTCTTGTGCAATGTGAGAGGTAGGGATTTAATTTAATTTTACTACAAATGGATAACCAGTTTTCCCAACATCATTTGTTGAGAAGGCTGTCTTTTCTTCAACGTATGTGTTTGGCACCATTGTCAAAAATCAATTGGCTACAGCTGTGTGGGTTTATTTCTATATCTTCTACTCTATTACATTGGTCTATGTGTCTGTTTTTGTGCCACTATCATATTTTTATTACTATAGTTCTATAGTATAATTTGAAGTCCAGAATTGTGATTCCTCCTGCTTGGTTCTTATTTCTGAGAATTGCTTTGGCTATTCTGGGTGTTTTGTTTCTCCATAAGATACTTAGGACTGGTTTTTCTAGGTCTGTGAAGAATGACATTGATATTTTGACTCTGTAGATCACTTTTGGTAAAATGGCCATTTTGATAATATTTATTCTGGCTATCCAAGAGCATGGGAGATCTTTCCATCTTCTAAGATCTTCAATTTCTTTCTTTATTGTTTTATAATTTTCATTGTAGGGGTCTTTGACTTCCTTGGTTATATTTATTCCTAGGTATTTTATTGTTTTTGAGGTTATTTTGAAAGAAATTATTTTCTGGATTTCTTTTTCAGTGGATTTATGGTTCTCATATAAAAAAGCTACTGATTTTTTAGGTTGTTTTTTTAGGTCCCACTACTTTGCTAAATTTGTTAATAAGCTCTAGTAATCTTTTGGTTCAGTTTTTTCTGCCTTCTAAATATAGGATCATGTCATCTGTGAATAGAGATAATTTCAGTTCTTCTTTTGCTATTTGAATTCCTTTGATATCCTTCTCTTGCATTATAGCTCTGGCAAGAGTCTGAAGTACTCTATTGAAAAGGAGTAGTGATAGTGGGCATCCCTGCCTTGTTCCTGATTTTAATGGGAATTCCTGCAGTTTTTTCCCATTCAGTATGATGTTGGCTTTGGGTTTATTGTATATTGCTTTAATGATGTTGAGGTAAATTTCTTCTATTATGATTTTCTTCAGTGTTTTTTTAACATGAATGGGTATTGGATTCTGTCAAATGCGATTTTCAGCATTTATTGAGATGATCATGTGATTTTTGTTTTAATTCTATTTATGTGGTGAATGACATGTATTGATTTGCATATGTTGAACAAGCCCTGCATCCCTGGAATCAAACCAACTTGGTGATGGTGTACAATTTTCTTGATATGGTTTTGAATGTGCATTGCTAGTATTTTGTTTCAAAATTTTGCATCTTTGTTCATCAAGGATATTGGTCTGTATTTTTCTTATCTTGAGGGTTCTTTACTCAGTTTTTGGTATTAAGATGATACTGGCCTCATAGAAAGAGTTTGGAAGAGCCGGGCGTGGTGACGCACGCTTGTAATCCCAGTACTTTGGGAGGCGGAGACTGGAGGATCTGGGTTCGCGGCCAGCCTCAGCTCTCTCGCTCTCTCTCTCTCTCTCCCTGTCTCTCTCTCTCTCTCTCTCTCTCTCTCTCTCTCTCTACCTAGTGAGGCCCTCTGCAACTTCGTGAGACCCAGTTTCAAAATAAAGTATAGAAAATAGGGCCAGGGGTATAGCGCGGAGGTAGAACATCCCTGGGTTCAATCCCCGGTACCGCAAAAAAAAAAAAAAAAAGAGTTTGGAAGGATTCCATCTTTTTTGATTTCACAGAATAACTTGTGAAGTATTGGGTTTAGTTCTTCTATAAATGTTTTGTAGAATTCAGCTGGGAATCTATCTAGACCTGGGCTTTTCTTTGATGGAAGACTTTTTATTACTGTTTCAATCTCTTTGCTTGCTATTGGTTGGTTTAGAATTTTTATGTTCTCTTGGTTCAATTTAGATATGTTCTGAGCTTGTGGCCCATCTGGCTGAGCTTTGATCTCCCAGGGACACCACCGCTGATCTCCTTGTTGCAGTCACATGGAGCCCTGTCAATCAATGGTATACATAAATGCCAGGCACAAACTCTGCTGGTGGAGAGAGTGTAATGCCCAGCCTGCAACTGCCATAACATAAACCCCTGCTCTCTGCTGGTCTCTCTGCATTCAGGGCCCAAACTCTGGCAGGGAGAGATTGTACCCATCTGAGCCTGGGGCTTTGGTGGCTCAGTTATTTATCCCCAGACACACCACTGCTGCTCTGAACAGTTGCTATCATGTGAGACTTGTTGGCCTCTAGCGTTGGAGCCTATGGCACTCAAACACTGCAGAGCCTGAGTTTATAGCCTTCTGAGCTTGTAGCATGGTTGGTTGAATTATTTCACTCCACAGATACCACTGCTGGTGGTCCCATGGTGATTGCTGGAGACCCTGCAGGGGCATGGTGAACTGTTCACCCTAGGCCCTGCCCACCCAAGTGTCCCTAGGGGATTTTTGCTAATTCATGTTTCTGCTGTGTCCAACTGTAGTCCCTGACCCACCTCTGCAGGGATGATTTGCAAACTCACAGACCCCATGGGTCTGTTGGTGCCAAGCAAGTCCATGTAGCCATGGAGGCTCTCCTTGGGACAGTTTGTAAACTCACAGTCTTGATGAGTGCCGCTCACATCCCTGCATGAAGGGACGAGTTCAGCTGTATCCACAGGAGTTCACTGGGTAATTTGGTTGATCTTAGATTCACAATGGTCTTGACAAGGTGGGATGTAGCCACTGGGATCCCTGCCAGAAAGTCCTGTCCTTTCTAGTCCTAGTTCATCTGCAGCCACAGGAGTTTGCTGGGCAATTTGGCTGGGTGGTCTGGGGAGTCACAATCTTGAGGTATTCAAGCATGGAGAGAATATGATTGCTTTTGATGTTGGTTTTCTGCATTCACTGACTCAATAAGATTCTGCTTCATTTTTGCTGCAGTTGGTCTCTGAGAGCTGCCAGGTCCTGGCAGTTGCCAGCCCCGGCACAGGCTTGCCAACATGGCACAGCCTCCACTCTCCATTCACCATAAATGCAGGGAGCTATTTTTAGTCTTCTCCTTGGGCTGAGTCCAATTCCACCACATTTCCACTGTCTTTCTGCTGTTGAGTTCTGACTGCTTTTCTTCTCTTGCTGAGAATCAGTCTTCCCATTGGTTGAGTTCTGAGTCTTGGAGCAACTGAAATGTGCTGTCTTCCTCTATTCTGCCATCTTTAACAGTCAGCTCCTCTTCATATTCTGTATCGGTGGATTTAGCAATGGATCAAAAATATTTAAAAAAATATTTCTGTACCGAATATGTACAGACTTTCATTGCTATTGCTCCCTAAACAATACAGTAGAACAGCTATTTATATAGCATTTAGATTATATTATTTATTATAGGTAATCTAGAGATACTTAAATTATACCAAAGGATATGGATAGGTTATATGAAAATACAACACCATTTTATATAAGAGAATTGTGCATTCATGGATTTCTGTATCTGTAGGGGATCCTGGAACCAATCCTCCATAGATTCTGTGGAAGAATTATGCTATGAATTCTAAAAAAATATGAAAAAAGAACAAACAAACAATAATAACTACTAGCCCAATAAAGAATTTAAAATAAAACCATAAAAGCCCTCAATCCAAAATATACAGAAAAATGATGTAAAAGAGGACAAAGGACAGGAGGGACAAATAGAAAATGAATGAAAACATGTAGATATAAGCTGATGATATCAATATGATTACATTAAGTATAAATATTCAAAAGACTCAAATCTAAAGACAATTATTATAAAATTAATTAAAAAATAAGATCCAACTGTATGTTTCCTGTGAGAAATGGCTTTTAAATATAAGGTAAAAACAGTTGCAAAGCAAATGAATGGTAAAAAAGATACACTATAGAAACACTAATGAAAAGAACTTGAATGACTATATTAATATCTAACAAAAGAAGTTTCCCTTAAAGTGACCAAGGAGTCATAGCAATTTAAAACTTACCTGTTTCTACTAAGATATGTTCAATATTGATAAAAATTGAAAAACTAAAATTAAAATATAGGAAAACCCACAATTTTAATACTATATTCTGATATGACTATCTCAATAATTGATAGGATAAGAAAACATAAAATGGATAAAAGTATTAAAGACAAAGTATCAACTAAAATTTCCTAATTGACATTTTTGGAATATACCACTCCAAAACAAGAGAAAATACATTTTTAAGGCATGCAGAACATTTACCAATATAGAATATATTTTGGACCATAAAATGCATCTCAATAAATTTAAAAGAATTCAAATATTACAAGTAGGTTTTTTGACTACAGTGGAATTAAATTGGAAGTCAATGACCCAATGCTATTTGTAAAATCCCCTTAATAACTCTTCTATAGTGCATGGGCCAAATTAAAAATCAAAGGGAAACTTGGAAGATATTTTGAAAGAATATTAAAATAGCATGTTAACATTTGTGTGACAGAGCTAGCTAAGTCAATATTTAGAGGAAAATTGAGAGAACCTATATTCTATATGAGAAAAGAAGAGACTAAAATCAACTTCCCAGCTTCCATACACTAGTAAGGTAGGAGGAGTATATTAATCCCGAAGTAAACTGGGGCATTAAGGGGGGAGGAAAAAGATCAGAGCAGAATCAAGTAAAATAGGAAAACAATCATAAAATCATTAAATCCAAATGTTGATCCTTTTGAGATGAACAAAATTATTAAACTTGTCAAACTGATCAAATATGCAATAAATTATCTACATCAGGAATGATGGAAATTATATATATATATATATATACATATATATATATTCTACAGCTAGTAAGAGGATAATAAGAGACTATTATCCAACCTATGTGTCCATCAACAGATGAATTAATTACAAAATTATGGGCTATACACACAATGGAATTCTCAGGAATGAAGAACAAAATTATGTCATTTACAGGAAAATGGATGGACCTGGAAAACATTACGTTAAGTGAGATTAGCCAGTCACAGAAAGTGAAGGGTCATATGTTTTCTCTCATATGTGGAAATTAGGGAGTAATCAGGATACCAGAGGGACTTTAGATAATGGAGAAGAAATACCAACGGCTTGATAAAATTAATGAAGGAAACACTTCATTAACATTATGTACATAGGTGAAATTATCAATTCCAACCTCAATATAATGTATGGACAAGGGAGTAGGGAGGGAACCAGAGGAAAACTCACCAAGTGCTGTGTGCATGTATATCCCTATCACTCTGAACTACATTATGATGTGAGTCTACAATGCAACTATAAAAGTATATTTAAAAAAAAAAAAGACTATTAGGCCAGGCGTAGTGGTGCACGTTTGTAATCCCAGTACTTGGGAGGCTGAGACAGGAGGATCCAGGTTTGCAGCCAGCCTCAGCTACTTAGTGAGGCCCTCCAAAACTTAGCGAGACCCTGTTTCAAAATAAAGAATAAAAAATAGGGCTGGGGGTGTAGCTCGAAGCTGGGTGTGGTGGCACATGCCTTTAATCTCAGTACTTGGGAGACTGAGACAGGAGGATCACAGGTGCCAGGACAGCCTCAGCAAGTAGTGAGACTCTCAACCTAGTGAGACCCTGTTTCCAAACAAAAATTTAAAAATTGGGCTGGGGGTGTATCTCGGAGTTAGAACACCTCTGGGTTCAATCCTGGACACCACAAAAAAAAAAAAGAGAGAGAGAGAGACTATTATAAGCAACTTTATACCAAAAAATTCCTTAAAGGCAAACTACCTAGTCTCATTTAAGATAAAAAAATATAATTCAGATAATCTAATGTCTACAAAAGAAATTGAATTTGTAGTTAAAACCCTCCTCTGACACACACACAGAAACTCAGGCCCTGATGGAAACAAAAACCAGGTGAAAGAAACAGCATTTCTCCACAGTGACCGTAAGCATGATGGAGTTCCAGCAATATGATCTGATTTCTACATTCTACTAAACTCAAATCTGTTACAGGAAACATTTTTACTGTGAAAATTTGGGGAGGAGTTAATCTCTTGCCAAACTTGTTCAATCCCTTGCCCAACTGATCAAGTATTATAAAATTTCAATGTGAAAGTCCAAATTTCAGCATTTGAGGTAATAGTATATTCCTTCTGGACATGCCCCTTGCTGCATTAATTTTAAAGGCTTTAATAATTAAATATATGATAGGATTAAATGAAACCTGGATATCAATATTTCAACCCTGATTGCTCAGTAAAATTTGGTATAACTATGATAGAATTCTAACTTTAGTAGCACTTTATTTTCCATAGAAACTGAAATGTCTATGTAAAATTCAGCAAAAATGTAAGATGTGCAATAAGTATGATTTATTTCCTATAGAAGGTGTAGTAAAATGGAGACAGCATAGGAATAAATAGTGTAAAGTTGAGAAAGAAAATAAAATATGATTCTCTATTGTTTCCTGGCTGGCCCATTAAAAGCTCTAGTCTAAACATATGGACCATATCATAGAAAAAAATAGAATTTTATATCTCTGAAAATTTTTTTACAAAAAAATTGATACAAACTTTCCATTTTCTGTTTTCACTTAAGCATTTGGAAAATATGTACAAAATATAAGGCCACTTTGAGAATCCTATTATACTTTAGTACTGTGTACAGTGTGGTCAAGGATTTCTAATGCATTTGGTGTGGAAAATAAGACTGGACAATTTTAGCATGCATACACTGGCTGACTCCAGAGAAGCAACCCTGAAATGTATTCTGCACACTGAAAGGATTTTAAAGGACTTTGGCTTCTTTCAGTATCACAAAGCTTTTCTTCTTGTTTTGAGCAGTTTGGCTTGACTCTTTAAGCTTTGTGTCAAACGATCTGGGAGAAAACTTTGTATATCTGGAGAGAAACGTCTTTTATTTAGAGAGTTACACAAAGTACTGCTAATTCTCCAGTCACTGCAGTCTCTCTCCTTTTTTGTTCTCAATGAACGTGCCTTACATCTTTATTACTATGATGAGGTTTCCAGGTATTTCACACATCTTTGTTCCTTCTTCCCTTTCAGGAATTCTTTACACCAAGCCAATGGAAATAACTTGATGGTTTCAGAAAATGCCAAATATTTTCTCATTTCTGCATGCTGTTTTCCTTTCTTAATCTTACCTGGAAATGCACAACCTCAAGAGACAGAAAAAATGACTAGGTAAATTAGCAATGCAAACATGATTTCTCAGATAGCTTTGACTTGATAAATGTTTAATGTCAGTAATATAGACAGAATAAAATTTTTAAATGCTTTAAGTATTTCAGAGGTGTTCATTTTTAAATAAAAAACAATAGTGATCTAAGCATGAAGTACTAATCTCTAGTCATTAACTCAAAACACCTGTAAGCATAAGAAAAGTTTATTTTCTTCCTGACAATGACTATCAGAGTTAAAGTTCTGCATTTAATAAACACTTTAAATTCTATCACTATTTTACTAGTTCAAAAGTTGTCAATGTCTCAGTTGAATTTCATTTTTCTGTTAATATCAAGATTCATTCCCTTTTCCTTATTAGATAATAAGCTCCATGAAGATAACTTTCTACAGAATTTAACATATTTTTTCTACAAGAATTTAATAAATTGAGTCAGACGAAGGGAATTCCTCTTTGTTTTATAGTGTAGCATATAGCAGGTGGGGGAAACAGGCAAATAAAGGAAAAAGAAACATACTTCAAAGAATTATGATGATTCCTTAAAATTTTTTGAAAAGGGTCAGAGCTAGGAATCTAGTATCACCTTACAAAACTATAAGTTTAAAGGTTAAAATTTAGGAAAGTTGGGTTGCTCTGAAGCCTAGTTCTGTTGTGATTTGCTAGCATGCAGAGCTCATGATTGTGGCTGTTTTTCTTGTAATTTTCACATTTCATTTAACAATCCAATGGTGTTTCAGGTCCTGCGTGTGGAGCAAATGACTATGTTTCTCATGTGGTCTCCATCTCTTGTGCCTTATATTATTCACTTGAGACTTGCAATAATCATCTGGGACATGTAGCTGAATGATCACATCAGCTGTGTTTTATATCTATAAATACCAGAGGACAAACTTTCTCACACATTTTAAGCTCAATGTGGCAAATTGAGTTCAGACTAGTCTCACGAATCATGGCTGAGATGCATTTATTTCCAAAATTGAAGATGAAACAAAGATTTGATGGTACTGATCCTAATTTTTCTTAAAATTTATTTGGGTAATAACAACACATATTTTCTCAGTCTTAGTTTATTTATAAGGAGGTTTTAAGATGGTGAAGGTTAATGCTTCTTGACTAATCCTTGAAAAAGTATGCCTATGCTTATTTCAGGTATCTAGTTCTACCGAAGATTCCATCTCTCATAAATCGAAGTGAACATTGAATGATCAATATAGATGAGTTACTGGGATTAAATTGTAACATATCTTTACATTAATGGAAATGACAGAATTCACATGTAAAAGAATGACAGTTGGACCCAAAGTCTCACTTTTGTACCATTTAATAAAATGTTAAATTATGGGACTAATTTCTATATTACATCAGAAATTTCCCCCCTATTCCTGATGTTTTCTTAATAAATCTAATCTCTCAAGAATGGACTTTGAGTATTTGTTTTAATTACTTTATTTCTAATTATTTGTTTTACTTTGGTTCCTTTTTTTAATTGATGCATTGTAATCATGAATCTTGATGGTATCAGGGTGATAAAAGTATATATGCACAAATCAGTCAATTAGTCCACCCAAATTCCTACCCCCATTCCTTCCCCCTTCCCTCCTGCTCCTGCTCAGCATAGTAGTTGACTTTGGTAAGTCTGTGTATGTACATCCTGTGCATTAGGGTGTTTCCCTCTTCCCCCCTCCCATCTCCCTCAGGTCATCTTCTTTACTCATCTAAGGTTTTCTCCATCTTTGTCTGGAGTCCCTCCTATGCCCTATTCTCCCTAGCTTCTGCATAATAGGGAGAGCATCTGACTTTTCACTTTTTGTGACTAATTTCAATAAGCATAATGTTCTCTAATTCCATCCATTTCCTTACAAATGATGTAATTTTGTTCTCCTTTATGGCTGTGTAAAAATCCCATTGTGTACATAACCCATAGTTTTGTAATCCATTAATCTGTTGATGGACATCTTGGCTGGTTCCATAGTTTGGCAATTGTGAATTGTGCAGCTATAAACATGGATATGCATGCATTAGTCTGGTAATTTGGTTTCCATTCTTTTGGGTAGATACCTAGAAGTGGTATTGCTGAGTCATATGGCAGGTTCATTCCCAGTCTTCTGAGGATCCTCCACACTGTTTTCCAAAGTGGTTGCACTAATTTTCAATCCCACCAACAGTGTATTAGAGTTCCCACTTCACATCCTTGCCAGCATTAGTTATTGTTTGTGTTTTTAATGGTTGACATTCTAAGTGGGGTTAGGTAAAATCTCAGGGTAGTTTTGATTTGCTTCTCTCTGATTGCTAATGATGTTGAATATTTTTTCATACATTTATTGGCTATTTGTATTTCTTCTTCTGTGATGTGCCTATTTAGTTCACTTGCCCATTTTTTGATTGGGTTGTTTGTTTTTTTTTAGTGGTGAGTTTCTTGAGTTCCCTGTATATTATAGATATTACTCCTCTATCAGAGGAGGAGCTGGAAAAAATCTTCTTCCATTCTGTCGGCTCTCTGTTGAGGTTCTTGATAGTTCTCTTTGCTGCACAGAAGTTCTTCAGTTTAATGCAATCCCACGTATTGATCCTCTTTTAAACTTCTTGTGCCTTTGGGGTCTTGTTGAGAAAGTTTTTGCCTGTGCCTATGTGTTGAAGAGTTGGATCTATGCCCTCTTCAAATAGCTGCAAGGTCTCTGGTCTTATTTCTAGGTCTTTTTTTGCCAACACCATTTGTTGAAGAGGCTATTTTTTTCCCAGTGTATGTTTTTGGCTCCTTTGTCAAAAATCAATCAGTTGTAAGTGTGTGGATTTATTCCTGAAACTTCTATAGTGCTCCATTGGTCTATGTGTCTGCTTTTGTGCCAATACCATGCTGTTTTTATTACTATGGCTCTATAGTATAGTTTGAAGTAAGGTATTGTGATGCCTTCTGCATGGTTCTTGTTGCTGAGAACTACTTTGGCTATTCTGGGTTTGGCCGGGCGTGGTGGCGCACGCTTGTAATCCCAGTACTTGGGAGGCGGATACTGGAGGATCCAGGTTTGCGGCCAGCCTCAGCTACTTAGTGAGGCCCTCCACAACATCGTGAGACCTGGTTTCAAAATAAAGTATAAAAAATAGGGTCAGGGGTGTAGCTCAGAGGTAGAATGGCCCTGGGTTCAACCCCCGTACCACACACACACAAAAAAAATGAATTTAAGGACTGATTTTTCTATGTCTGTGAAGAATGGCCTTGGTAATTTAATGGGTAGTGCATTGAAAATGTAGATCACTTTTGGAAGAATGGCCATTTTGATGATATTTGTTCTGCCTATCTAAGAGCATGGGAGATTTTTCCATCTTCTAAAATCTTCTTCAACTTCTTTTTTCAATGTTTTATAATTTTCCTTGTAGAGGTCTTTTACTTCCTTGGTTAGGTTTATTCCTAAGTATTTGATTGTTTTGGGGAATATCGTGAGTAGAAATGTTTTCTAGATTTCTTTTTCAGTGGATTTATGGTTGGCATATAGAAAAGATTCTGAATTTTTAAGATTGATTTTGTATCCAGACATTTTGCTGAATTTGTTGACCTGTTCTGTAAACCTTTTGGTTGAGTTTTCTGGGTCTTCTAAGTATAATATCATGTCATCTTCAAATAGAAATAGCTTCAGTTCTTCTTTTACTATTTGTATTCCTTTCATTTCCTCCTCTTGCCTTATTGCTTTGGCTAGAGTCTCCAGTACTATATTGAAAAGGAGTGGTGATAGTGGACATCCTTGTCTTGTTCCTGTTTTTAAGGGAAACTCTTAGTTTTTCCCCATTCAACATGATGTTGGCTGTGGGTCTATTGTATATTGCCTTTATGATGTTGAGATATGTTCCTTCTATTCCCATTCTCTGCAGTATTTTTATCATGAATGGGTGTTGTATTTTGTCAAATACTTTTTCAGCATCTACTGAAATGATCATGTTTTTTTTTTTGTCTTTAGTTCTGTTTATGTGGTGGATTACATGGAATGTTTTTCATATGTTGAACCAACCTTGCATCCCTGGGATGAACCTGACTTTGTCATGGTGTATGATTTTCTTGATGTGGTTTTGAATGCGCGTTGGTAGCATTTTGTTTAGAAGTTTTGTATCTAAGTTCTTCAACAATATAGGCCTGTAGTTTTCTTTTCTTGAGCTGTCTTTATTTGGTTTTGGTATTAATGTCATGTTGGTTTCATAGAATGTATTTGGGAGAGTCCCGTTACTTTCTATTTCATGGAATAGATTGAGGAGTATTGGGATTAGTTCTTCTATAAAGGTTTTATAAAATTCACTTGGGAAACCATCTGTACCTGGGCTTTTCTTTGATAGTAGGCTCTTTATTGCTGCTTTAATCTCTTTGTTTGCTATTGGTTGGCTTATAATAGTCAACATTTATGCCCCAAACATAGGTGCAGCCAGTTTCATAAAAGAAACTCTCTGTGACATTAAGTCACACATAGATCCCAATACAATAATATTGGGAGACTTCAACACCCCTCTAACATCACTAGATTGATCTTCAAGACAAAAGGTTAGCAAAGATGCCCCAGACCTAAGTAACACCATAAACCAAATGGACCTACTAGACACATACAGAATATTCCACCCAACTACAGCTGAATTCACATTTTTTTTTCAGCTGCTCACAGAAACTTCTCTAAAAGAGACCATATCCTAGGCCACAAAGTGAGTACCAGCAAATTAAAAAAATGTGATATAATCCCCAGCATCTTTTCAGACCATAATGGAATGATACTAGAAATCAACTATAAGAAGACCCAGAGAAACCTCATAAACATGGTGGAGACTGAACACCACACTACTGAATGAGGAATGGGTCACAGAAGAAATAAGGAGAAGAAATCAAGAAGAAATCAAGAAATTCCTAGAAACAAACAAAAACAGAGACACAACATACTAAATATCTGGGACACTCAGAAGGCAGTATTAAGAGGACAATTCTTAGCACTGAGCTCTTACATAAGAACAGAAAATCACCAAATAAATAACCTAATGACACCCTTCAAAGCCCTTGAAAAACAGGAACAGTCTAACTCCAAAGCCAGTAGAAGACAGGAAATTATAAAAATCAGAACAGAAATCAATGAAGTAGAGAATAAAAAAATACAAAAATCAACAAATCTAAAACTGGTTCCTTGAAAAATTAAACAAGATAGATAAACCACTAGCCAACCTAACCAAAAGAAAGAGAGAATCAACCCAAATAACTAAAATAAGAGACAAAAAAGGTGAGATTACCACCAACAACACAGAAATCCAGAAGATTATCAGAAACTACTTTGAAAAACTATACTCCAACAAAATGGAAACCATAGAAGAAATTGACAAATTTCTAGACACTTACAACCTTCCTAAGTTGAATCAAGAAGATATATTTTTCTTCCCTTTTCCATTAATTAAACATATCAACTGTTCAGTTTCTGAAATATGGTACCAGGGGCATCTTCTTATGCTTCTCTACACATACAATAAAATAATTTACCTGGTTTTCTCTGTGAAACAGTATTGAGTGCTGGGGTATGATAAATTGTTTTGTTCCGCTCTGTTGTCTAATAATATGATAAACTTTTTTTCAGATGAGATAAGATGAAAGAAAAATGAAAGGTTTAGAAACATGGCAACACTTGGAAATATAAAAAGCCACATTGGAATTGGGATCTTAAAATACAAACTAAAAAACTTGGATCTGTTTACCATGAATTGCCCAAAGGAAATATAAAAATACCTTGCAAAATATGTATCTCATTTTATATTGAACACATTTTTGAAATTTGAGAACTTGACAGAGTTTACCCTCGTTTCTTGTCACTAGCATCATCCTGGATAATGGTCATTGTAGCAGAAACATTCTGTGTTTTTTTTTTCCTGATTCTTTTACCTCTTCAGTTGGCAGAATCCAGATGAAACAATTATCGACACCTGAGGGAGGAGGCTCTGCCAAGCAATCAACACCTTTATTAAATAACTTCTAAATACCCCACTGTCTGCCTAGTAGAGATGGCATTCCTCACCCTTGAGGAAGTATAATCCAGAAATTTCACCATGAACTTCAACCATATTTGTATTTTTCCAGTTATAATGATCAAATTATTGTTCTGTATTCATATGTCAAGAAAAATCTGAAGTTTCCACCAACAATCCTGGGATTTAAAAAATGCTATTTCTTCTTTCTTTCTTTCTTTCTTTCTTTCATCTTTCTTTCTCTTTCTTTCTCTTTCTTTCTTTCTTTCTTTCTTTCTTTCTTTCTTTCTTTCTTCATACAACATCTCAATCTTACTTTTATTCCTCTTGCTGTGAACACCTTTGCCACTGTGAACAACCGCCATTTGAAGTCCATTTTCTTGAACTCTTGGATCCATTTTCTTGAACACTTGGATTCCTTTCTTCATTATCTGCCTCTTGGATCTTCTTTCACTTTCCCCACAATCAAAATTTGGTCAAGAAAACACAGACAATTCCTGATTTACTATGTAAATTTTAAAAATTATAATTTTTGAATTTTAAGATAGCACGAAAGTGATACACATTTAATAGAAAGCACACTTCACATTTTGAATTTTGAACTTTTCTTGGGCTAGCAGAATGCTGCACAATACTCTCTGTTTATGCTGAGTAGGGACAGTGAGCAACTCCACCACCAGGGTAAACAGCAGATACTCTGCAGTGTACTGCATTGCTAAGCTATGATGTTGATAGGACAGGAGTATTGAATGCATTTTTGACTTACCATATTTTCAATTTATCAAGGGTTTATCAAGATGTAAACCCATTGAAAGTCAAGCAGCATCTGTAAATAAAATAAGGTTGATTTGGTCTTTGGTCGCAGCTGAGAGAATGTGGTTTGACATTACTTAAGTCATTTTTGTTGCTCACATACTTTGTTTTACATTTTTTCTAGACTTATGATTACATTCCTAAAATATTTCAAAGATGAATAAGACATTACTTTCTTTCAAGGATCTTAAAGGGTCATTAAGGTGAGATGGATGTGCTTCCACATAATTATAACAGATTAAGGTAATGGTAAACAGAAGAATCCATGATTCAGAAAGGGGAAGAGTAGTTACTAGAGTTTGATAAGATGCTTTTGAGAGGATGGGAAAAGGCATATGCACATAGTAAAAGAGCACACAGGAAGATGAGGCTACTTTTTCTCTTGTATCCTTCTTCCTCTACATTTTGCCTCATAATGTTCTGAATTCTAAGACAAAAGTTGGAAAATTATGCCCACAGGCTAAATATGGATCATCAATTTTTTAAAATAAAGTTTTATTGGAACACAATCATGCTTATGCTCTAAGTGTTGAAATAAGGCTGAATAGCTTTACACTCGTATTTTCAACTTGTGCTGATTTAATCCCACATATAAAGATCTATTTTGATGGACATTTAGTTTCCTGTCTATTAACATTAGAATTTGTGCATGCTCCATTCTAAAAAGAATTATCCCTGACCTTGTAATGGTATGGATCCTTTTCTTCATTTTTTTTTTTTTTTTGGTACTGGGGGTTGAACCCAGGAGCATTCTACCTTTGAGCTACACCTCCAGCCACTTTTATTTTTTATTTTGAAACAGGGTCTTGCTAAGTTGCTGAGGCTGGTCTTGAACCTGTGATTCTCCTGTATCAGTGTTCCAAGTACTGGGATTAAGGCATGTGCCACCACACCTGGCTGCAAGCCATCTTTAGAAAGTGAAATACCTCCAAAGTTTCCAACTGCTGTATACTCTTCATTTACCTCTTCTACTTCAGTTTTTGTCACCACTGGATTTTAAAAAATCAACAATGATGTAAACTCTAGAGCCTTTTAAAAACTCTCATACTTCTTGAATTCTCTGATATATCTAATGACCAACAACCAACATTCTTGTCCTTTTAACTTCATTCTGCCTTAGTTTGCACTAAGAGTTCTACTCTGATTTCCATTCGATTCATCAATCCACTTCTATGTCTTTTGATATATTGCTGCCCACTATTTATATTTGTGTTCTATAAAAGTTATCATCAAAAATTTGTTTCTCTTATATTTATTTTTTACTTACTTGTTACTTAATTACTCCAAATCTTTCAACATCACTTTATTGAGAAGCATAAAACTTGTATCTGTTTTACTTCTTTTTATGATCTAAAAATGTGAGGGAATACCCTATCCACCATAATAATAAGAAAAATTATAATAATTTCTATAGTTTGGATTTGTCTTGAGTATGTACCCCAACAATTTATGTGCTGGAAGTTTAGTCTTCATTGTGGCAATGTTGAGATGAGGTGGGATTCAGTGGACGGTGATTTGGTCATTAGGGTGCTGCCCTTAGAAGGGATTCATGTAGTTCTCACAGGATCTCTGTTAGTTCCTGTGAAAGTTGGTAGTTATAAAAAGAATGAGCCTGGCCCCTGAATTTCTCTGACTTTCTGTCACACCATGTGATCTCTTCTGTACAAGTTCCTGTCATCCACCATGAATCCCTCACCAGAAGCCAAAGAGATAGGTACACCCAATCTTACATTTTCAGCCTCAAAAAAAAAAAAAAAGAGTAAGCTTTACATATGAAGAAAACAGCCTCAGGGATTTTTTATAGCAATAGAAAATGGAGTAATATGGAAAATTGGTACTGAGGAATATGGTAGTTGCTATAATGACACCTGAAAATGTGAAAGTGGCTTTGGAACTGGGTAATGGGTAGTAAGGGTGAGAAGAATGTAAAGAAGAGAATACTTAGAAAAAAGCCATTAAAAGCATATATTATTGCTGTAAGTAGAACTACATGTGACTCTAGTGAGGGCTCAAAAGACGAGGAGACTAGAGAACAAGTCTCAGATGGAAACGAGCATCCTACTGGTAATTGGAGTGAAGGTCATCCTTGTCATGCCATTGAAAAGAACTTGGCTACACAGTGTCTAGGTCCTAGGGTTCTATGGGAGGCTGAATTTAGAAATAATGAAAAACAGGTGGAAGAAATTTATGAACAGCCAATCATCCAGGCTTCTGTTCAATTACTTCCAACTGCTTACATTTAGATTCAGGAACTAAATGAAGTAGACCAGAAGATTTTTAAAAGTCACAGTGTGGCCATGTAAAGAGCAATATATATAATATATTATGTGTTATATAATATGTCATTTGTAATATAATATATATGTTATATATGTAATATAATATATGCTATATGTAATACATATACATACATATATGTACATATATGTACATATGTACATATATATATATATATATATACAAGAAATAGGGATGAGGCTATAGCTCAGAAGTAAAACATCTCTGGGTTCAATATAGTAACACATACACACACACACCCAATGAAAACAGAAAAAAAACTGTATTTTTAAGAGGAATGAATGTTACTCTATATAAATTATATCTCAATAATCCTAACTGAAAAAAATAGTCTCTCTTTTGTGTATCAGAACTGTATTTAAAATTGATTAAATATCATCTCCACCTGGATGTTTTACCAGGCACATGAACACATCTCCATATTAAAGTCCATGAATATCCCCTATGTCTAGGCTTTGTGCTGATTTTCCTAATGAAACCAGTATGCTTACTCTCAACTAGACTGGAAATCTTTTGAGTTAATGTTGATTTCTCTATTGTCTTCATATTCAATGAATTGACAATTCTTTTAAGGTTTGTTTTTCCTGTGGTTCTTGCACCTTCTCCCATTCTCTATTCCTCTTTTGCTTCATTTTATTTATAGGCACCATTGACTTTTCTCTTTGCTGTCAAAAGAGAAAATTGGGTGTCTGAGCCTCTAACTGTCCCCATTCCAATCACGTATTTTTCCAGATTAATATTCTCATACAAGCACTGTTAGCAGTATCCTGGTTCTCCTGTTTATAAGAAATTTTATCTTAAGTAATTTAATTTCTTTTAGCAGTCTCTTTCACAGAATGCATTCACCCATTTAGTGAACAACTACTTATTAAACACTTCTTGATTGCCAGTCACTCTGCAGGTACTGCCATGATGGGACCATATCTCTGATTTTGCAGAACTTATTTCTTAGTGGGGGAAGGCAAATATAAAACAAGTACAAAATAAAATAAGCACAAATAATTATAGAACCTTATATGTTATCAGAAGGCAATAAATTAGTATATCATAATATAACATGTTTAAATAGTTTGGGAAATGGATTTATATGATCACTTTAGATTCAGTAGTCAAAAAAGGTCTTGTGATATTTTCAGGGATCCAAACTAAGGAGTATATCTGCGGGAAAATCATTCAAGGAGGAAGAATAGTGATTACAAATGTCTTGAACTGGAAAGGACTTTGCTAAGGAGGAAGGCCAGTGTGGCTAGAGAGTAAGTGGAGCTAGAGAAAGGAAGATGGAAAGGAACTCAGAGATCTAGCCCCAGATCAACCATGGTCTTATGGACCATCATATAGTGCTTGAGATCTCTATAATCAGAAGTATAACAAATAAAGAATTTTAAGCAAGGCAGTTAATTAATCTAATTTAATGGATAAAGTAATCATGACACAGAAAAATAATCCTCATAAAAGGGAATACATTAGAGCTGTAAATGGTGGCAGGTGCCTGTAATACCAGTACTTGGGAGGCTGAGAGACAGGAGAATCACAGGTTCAAGGACAGCCTTAGCAACTGTCAACCTAGTAAGACCCTGTTTCCAAACAAAAAATATAAAAGGGCTGGGGTGTAGCATGGAGGTAGTATACATTATAAGAGTGAAGAGATAATGCATAAAGACTAGTAAAGACACCATTCCAGAGGTCTGTATTAAAAATAATAATGGATTAGGCTAGAACGACAATGGTGGACATGCTGAGAAGTGAATAAAGTTAGATAGCATTTGAGGTTGATCCTTCAGGACTTGTTATTGTATTGTACAAAAGCAGGGCACAGAAAAAGGAATAGGTTATTTCCAGGTTATTGGCCTAAGTATCTGGGGAGATAGTAAATGTAATTTACTAAATTGGAAAAGACTCAGGAAAAATAGCATTAGGGAAGGATTAAAAAGTTTGATTCTGAATACATTAATAATGAAGTGCCTATGAAATATTCGGGTAGATTCTTGAGCAGGAATATATGCTAAGAAGGAAAATTGATATAAGATTCTGGAGCTCAAGAGAGTGGTTAGGACTGGCAACATAAATTTGGAGTCATCGGAAAATATACATAATTAGAATCCATGAGCATTGAAGATATTACATGGGCACAGACAATAGAATAGGATGTAGAACTATACCCTTAGATGTTGAAAAGTTTACCAAATTATGTTATGCACATGTACAAATATGTAACAATGAATCCCACCAGTATGCATAATTATAATGCACCAATAAAATAAATAAATGTCGATATTGACTGGGGGAATAACAGGAAATATTGGATACTCTAGGTATAGTAACACCATTCCAGAGGTCTATATGAAAAATAATAGAAAAAAAGAAGAGTTTTAAAAAGAAAGAATAATGAACTCTCTAGAAAATTACCAAAATAATAATTAAGATGAGGAAAAGACAAGGACACTAAATTGGATGTTTTTGATGTCTTAGACAAAAGCAGATTCAATTAATTGAATTTGTGATGGAAGCTATGCAATTTGCCTCCATCTAAGTGAACACTTAATGGTAATTACAAAATCCAGAATTGATGGTGAAAACTTATGGAGAATGGTAGCATGTAGAATACTCTTTGAAATCTTAGTGGGCTAACGTGTGTGTGTGTGTGTGTGTGTGTGTGTGTGTGTGTGTTACAGGGGATAGAACCCAAGGGTATCCTGTTCCTGAGCTACACCCCCAGCCCTATTTTATTCTTTTATTTTGAAACAGGGTCTCACTAAGTTGCAGAGGGCCTCACTAAGTTGCTGAAGCTAGCCGCGAACCTGCCATCCTCCTGTCTCAGCCTTCCAAGTACTGGTGGGCTAACTTTTGACTGATATGGTTTTCAGTAATAGAAGAATTTTTAGTAACAGCAGGTTTAGGAAAGAGTTTTGGAATGTTATATTTGAGAATCTTCTCTGTGTGAATGGGAATAATATCTTCAGTAAGAAATTGAGGAAATCAAAGGGCAACATTAATTATTGTTAGCAAGATTAATAATAAAATATCCTAGAGATAACTGATATGTCAAGGCAGAAACCACATTACTACTGTCAAAAAAGAAAATCACAAACAAAATTTAGCTGTAGATCTAATTGGCTTTTATTTGCAATTCATAAATCTGGGTAGCCTTCATTCTATAAAACAGAATGAAAGCTCCCACTGGACAATACCAGAAGAGTGAGAAAAACAGTAGGAAATAGAACTATGGGTGGAGGGGCTGATTCGTTAGCATCAGCATACTTTGGGTTACTTTTTCTTTTTGCAAGGGTTAGAGAGGGCTTCCTTCTTAAATTTTCTCGTGTAGATCAGGATCCCTCTTTTCAGGAAAACATAGTTTGTTTGGGGTCTATCTGCTTCCTTAATGTTTCAGTTGGATAATGTGGCATTTAGCATAAGTGTCTCCATTTTGGTTTGTTCGGTTTTGTTGAGGCCTGGGACAGAAGTTCAGTTCAAAATGATACCTCTCACAAGTTTCATTTAATGCTAAAAGTCTAAATTATTGTGCAATTGGGACAGTGCCCTGCAGAGAAATCATCCTGTTGAATTCCCTAGTTAATGGAGATATGGATGTGGAGAAAAAAATATTTTGGGTCTTAAAGTGCTGGGAGTGTGCTTAGAAATGCTCCAAATTCATTCCACGTCCAAGAAGATGTATCATTTATTAATTGAAAAATTCTTATTAAAGGAATTCATGGGTCAGGTTAAAATTTGCTGTTTAAAAGGGTATTGAAAGAAGTTTCAACCCAGAAGTCATCTATTTCTCTATTTCCTTGGTACAAACTTTGCAGTGACATTTATGTAATCTTTACTTGTATGCAAATTTGTTAATTATATAACTCATGTTAGGAATCTAAATTGACATGGGGTGAAAGCAATGTATTGTAATTAAAGCTTTGTGAATATTGGCCTTTCAGAAAAGAATCTTGAAATATCAATGGAAGTCAGTTGTAGATCCCATGTGTCAAGTCTATGTGGATTGAGTATTTGGGGATTTCATTCTATATTCCTTTGCCAGCATCTGGCTTATAACAGATGCAAGAGCAGAGGTGTTTCTCTACAAATATATTTTTAAAATAATAATGGATGGACTGTCCATTCCTGAGATTGTTTGCTGTCTTCAAATCATTTCTACTCTTTTCTTTTTAAGTGCTTATAAAATAATATAATTTGAATTTTTTTTACCAGTAATACATTAACTTTTGACTTCTAACAGTCTGTTCATAGAATTAACTTTAAACCCTAAATGAAAGTAAGCTTCAAGAATATTTATTCAATAGAAATTACAATTATTATTTTTGTGCTTTGTGTAATAAAGTCAATAATTCCCTTTAGGGACTCAGTCGATTGGGAAATAGGTAAAAGTTTTAGGACAACATTAATTTAGACACTCCTGATTATATAGAAGAGTTGATCCTAGACTAATTGGATCCCTAAGAAAAAGGTCAGATTTTGTGCCTCATCTGTTTGCTTTCTTGGTGAATATTTTTTTGTAATGCACATATATATTTTATACCTGCATGTCACACCTACCATCTTATTTACCTCACTTCACTTTTCTACTTTATTGCAGCAATTGCTTTGTTCTTCTCCTCCTCCTCCTGCTCCTCCTCCTCCTTCTCCTTCTTTTTCTTCTTCTAGTCCTAGGACATATTTGCTAAGTGAATGGATATTCAACCATCTATATTCAATTACTGTCTATATTTTTATAAACATAAGTCCCAAATGGATTAATGTTTCTATCTGCCTTTTGTGTTAGAAAAGTGAGTCCTTGGTAGGATCATCTTTTGATATATTTGTTATCATCAACATTTATATATAGACTATTTATTAATGGCAATACCTTCTATTGAAAAACTGACCTGTTCTGATAATTCTGTGAATGTGAATAGATAAGCAGGTGCTATATTACACATACTTGTATAGAACATTTCTAATACATCATCTAGATATTACTATTGCCAGGGTCATATTTTTATAAAACACACACAGCATATGAAAACAAAACTAAAACTAAATCCAAAAAACAGAAACAAAACTCTGGCTCTCGGTAAAGCTTATAATGAACTCATTTTCCTCTTGTAAAGCAATCATATACTCTGAGCAAAATATACAGAATAGGCGTGTGTGTGTGTGTGTGTGTGTGTGTGTGTGTGTGTGTACATGAAAAGTTATTTGGAAGCACTTGAGAGTGACCAAAAGAAGGCAGAACTTGGAGAGAATTCATTCATTTCTTGAAAGAAATAGTGTTGAGTAGAAGCCACATAGATATGCTGTAGTTACAGATAGAACAGAGAGCTGCCATTTTATTACCTGAGAAGTCGGTGGATAGAACATAGGGTTGAAAAACAGCTGGAAATTGAGAGGAGACACCCCAAAAATTAAGGAGCTGCATATAGGGTAGCCCTCCAATCTGCTTATAACCACCCCCTCAAATCTGTCAGACCTCTAATCCATGCAAGAGTGAGACACACTCCAAGTAACACAGGTGAAAACAACATTTAAAGGAGTGAAAATCCCACCAGGAATTTCAGCAAACCTCTGTAAACAAAAGAGAGTCAGGCATTGGTCTTACTGAGTTGGACTCTAAGATTAAGAGAAAAATTAAAATAGATCATTCATTATAAAGCATTAAATTAGACTTTCCCAAGATCAGGATTATCCATTAATAATAAAATTGGCTAATAGAGCAAAACTCAATAAATTGTAAGAGAAAAATGAAATAATTCAGATTTTCTACGATACTATCCATAGTTACAATATTTATTAATATACCAAAAAAAGAAAAGAAAAGAAAAATTAGTTCATAGAACAGAATGACAAATTACCTCATATTGGAATTATCAGTCAAGAACATGAAAATAACTGTGACAAATACAAAATAATATATATAGCATATATACATAGTAGATTAACAGAGATAAAGATGGTCATTTAATAATGATAAAAGGCAATTCATTAGCAGTGATAATCCTAAAATATGCATACTAACAACCATCAAAATATATGAAATAAAACAGAAATACAAACAAACCAAAAAAGGTAGAGATTTTAACATGACTGATCATTTGTCGGCTTTCTGTTGAGGTTCTTGATAGTTTCCTTTGCTGTGCAGAAGCTCTTCAGTTTACTGCAATACCACGTATTGATCCTTTTTTTAACATCTTGTGCCTTTGGGGTCTTGTTGAGGAAGTTTTTGCCTGTGCCTATGTGTTGAAGAGTTGGATCTATGACCTTTTCAAGTAGCTGCAAGGTTTCTGATCTAATTTTCAGGTCTTTGATCCATCTTGAAGTAACTCTTGTGCAGGGTGAGAAAGTGGGGTTTATTTCCATTTTCCTGCATGTGGTTAACCAGTTTTGCTAACAAACACCATTTGTTGAAGAGGCTATATTTTTCCGGTGTATGTTTTTGGCTCCTTTGTCAAAAATCAATTGGCTGTAAGTCTGCGGATTTGTTTATGAGTATTCTATTCTGCTTCATTGGTTTCTTTCTTTCTTTCTTTCTTTCTTTCTTTCTTTCTTTCTTTCTTTCTTTCTTTCTTTCTTTATTTTTTGCGGTACCGGGGATTGAACCCAGGGGCATTCTACCTCCGAGCTATACCCTCGGCCCTATTTTTTATCCTTTATTTTGAAACCAGGTCTCATGAAGTTGTGGAGAGCCTCACTAAGTAGCTGAGGCTGGCCACGAAGCCGGATCCTCTGGTCTCCGCCTCCCAAGTTCTTTATTGCTGCTTCAATCTCTTTGATTGCTGTTGGTTGATTTGAATTTTCTATATCTTCTTGATTCAACTTGGGAAGGTCGTACGTGTCTAGAAATTTGTCAATTTCTTCTAGGTTTTCCATTTCGTTGGAGTATAGTTTTTCAAAGTAGTTTCTGATAATCCTCTGGATTTGTGTGTTGTTGTTGGTAATGTCACCTTTTTCGTCTCTTATTTTAGTTATTTGGGTTGATTCTCTTTCTTTTGGGTAGGATGGCTAGTGGTTTATCCATCTTGTTTAATTTTTCCAGGAACCAGCTTTTGGTTTTGTTGGGTTTTTTTTGTATTTTTTTATTCTCTACTTCATTGATTTCTGCTCTGATTTTAATAATTTCCTGTCTTCTACTGGCTTTGAGGTTAGACTGTTCCTGTTTTTCAAGGGCTTTGAAGGGTGTCATTAGGTTATTTATTTGGTGATTTTCTGTTCTTCTTATGTAAGCACTCAGTGCTATGAATTGTCCTCTTAATATTGCCTTCCGAGTGTCCCAGATATTTTGGAATGTTGTGTCTCTGTTTTCATTTGTTTCTAGTAATTTCTTAATTTCTCTCCTTATTTCTTCTGTGACCCATTCCTCATTCAGTAGTGTGGTGTTCAGTCTCCACATATTCATGAGGTTTCTCTGGGTCTTCTCATAGTTGATTTTTAGTTTCATTCCACTATGGTCTGAAAAGATGCTGGGGATTATATCACATTTTTTTTAACTTGCTAGTACTCACTTTGTGGTCTAGAATATGGTCTATTTTAGGAAAGGTTCCATGAGCAGCTGAGAAAAATGTGAATTCAGCTGTAGTTGGGTGGAATATTCTGTATGTGTCTAGTAGGTCCATTTAGCTTATGGTACTCCTTAGGTCTGACTGACCTTTTTTCTGGAAGATCAATCTAGTGGTGTGAGAGGGGTGTTGAAGTCTCCCCATATTATTGTATTGGGATCTATGTCTGATTTAATTTCATGAAGAGTTTCTTTCATGAAAGTGGTTGTACCTATGTTTGGGGCATAAATGTTGACTATTGTTATACCCTCTTGTTGGATTGTTCCTTTTACCAGTAAGAAATGACCTTCTTTGTCTCCTCTGGTAAGTTTAGGTTTGAAGTCTAATTTGTCTGATATCATAGTTGCTACTCCTGCTTGTTTTCAAGTTCCATTAGTGTAGATTACCTTGCTCCACCCCTTCACCTTTAGTTTGTGAGAATCTTTACTTGTTAGGTGTGCCTTATAGGCAGAATATAGATGGATTGTGATTTTTAATCCATTTTGCCACCTTATGTCTTTTGATTGGGGAGTTGAGGTCATTTATAGTCAGTGTGATTATTGAGAGATGAGTTTTAATTCCTAACATTTTGAATTTTAGTTTTTGTTTGATGTAGTGTCTGTTCTTTGCCTACTTGTTTGTTTGATGGTAATCATTGTTTCTCTATTTCTGGCATTTCTTTCTTATTTTTTCTTTGTAATTAATCTCATTGAGTATTTTCTCTAGTGATGGTTTGGAAGACATAAGGTCTTTCAGCTTCTATTTGTTGTGGAAGGTTTTTATTTCCCCATCAAATTTGATAGATATTTTTGCTGGGTAGATAAATCTTGGCTGGAAGTTGTTTTCTTTCAGAGTTTGGAATATGTCACTCCAGGCCCTCCTGGCTTTCATGACTTGGTTTGAAAAGTCTGGAGTGATTCTTATTGTTTTGCCTCTGAATGTCACTTGGTCTTTTACTCTCATTGCCTTTAAGATCCTCTCCTTGACCTCTACATTAGTCAATGTGATTATTATGTGGCGTGGTGAACCTCTTCATGAAGCCTGTCATGGCGACACTTTGGTCCTTCACCTTCATTTCAATTATTTCATCCTTCACTTCCTTCACAGCTTCTTTTTGATTCCTGTTCAGGGTGTCGGATTCTTTGTTTATTTGATCCTTCATTACTTTCAGGCTCTCTGAATTCTTTTTGGAAATTCCGTATCATTTCTACTATTAAATTTCTGTATTGTTCTTCTGGTAATCTTTGGACTTCTGTGTTGGTGGGTTCTGTTTTTGTGGAGTTGTGGGAGCTCATTGTTTCTTTGCTATTCTTCCTTCTCATGATTTCGGGTTTCATAAGTTTATATCTTTGTTGCTTTTAGTAACTCTCTCTCACTCTGTAGGTTTTCTATGTCTAATCTCTCTCCCGTTGTAGTATCTGATTCTGGAGGTAGATATTTGGTATAAGGTGAGCCTTAAAGGTGAATAGCCTTTACTGAATGGTTATTCTCACTTGCTTGGTACAATGTCCATTTGCAGGCTCGATTCTTGGTCTCCTTCAGTGATTGGGACCCTTGCCTAGTACCTCACACTGCCTTTGCAGGTGCCCAGTGCCACTAGTGCCCCTCTCACTGCAAGCGTGGATCTCTGTGCTCTCCAATTGGGTTGTCCCTTTGTCTCTGTCTACACATATGATGGGTGTTGCCAGCAGGGGGCCCTGGCTTGTATCTCTCTTTGCCTACAGAAGTGGCAGATGTCGCTTTGACCTGACTCTGTACAGATAGGGAACTCCATGTTTTCCACAGAGAGGGCTGGGTTGGTCTATTTTTTCCCCAGGTACTATGACTGTGTATCTTATGGCGATCCCTGGGAACCCTGCAAGGACACTGTGACCTGTGAGCTATAGGTCTGTCCTGCTGGAATGTTGCTGGGGGCTGTCTCCTTATCCATGCATCTACTGTGTCCCACAGTAGACCCCACTCCCACCTCCACAGGGGTCATCTGCAAAGTCTCAGACCCTGCGAGTCTATTGTTTGTCACATGAGTCCCTCTGGCTGCACTGATGATCTTCCCCTGGTGCGGTTCATTAACTTACATTCTTGTAGAGTGCTGCTCTTAATCTCTGGGGGAAGGGGGTGGGGTCAGCCACATTGCCACAGTTTCTGGTCATGCCTCAAGGCACTCAGGTCTCTGCAGAGGGTGGAGTGAATTGTTGATTGCTTTAGTAGCTTATGATCTGCAGTTGGTTTTACAACAGGTCGCTGGCTTCTTTGTTGGTGGCCTGCAGAAGCCACAATGCCAGTAGCCACTGGCACGGTCCAACCAAAATGACACCACAGCCACTTCTACCAATGCAGCAGTTTGGGTCTCTAGTATGGAGCGAGTTGCTGCTTGCTTTCGTCGCTGCTGATCTGTGGCTGTTGGATTTACAAGAGGTCACTGGCATCTTTGTTGGTGGCATGTAGAAGCTGCAATGCACTGCTGGTGCAGTCCCATCAAGATGGCATCACTGCAGCTGCCTTCACCACTGTTATTTTCAGTCTCTGCTGAGTATGGAGTGAGTTACTGTTTGCTCTTGTTGCTGCTGATCCATGGCTGCTGGATTTACAATAGGTTGCTGGTGTCTTTGTTGGTAGTGTGTGGAAGCTGCAATACCAGCAGCTGCCGGCACAGTTCTGCCAAGACGGCAGTGCCACCATCTGGGTCTCTGCTGAGCGTGGTGTGAGCTGCTGCTTGCTTTCGTTGCTCCTGATCTGCAGCTGCTGGACTCACAACAGGTCTGTGGCTTCTTAGTTGGCAGCGTGTGGAAACTGCAGTGCTGGTAGCCGCGGGCACAGGCTGGCCAAGATGGCGCCGCCACTGTTCCCTAGGTAAGGCGCTTGGGGCTTTTTACTGTCCTCTGTTTTGTCTTCTGGCTTTGATTCCATGTTTCAAATTTTTTGTTCTTTAGTTCAATTTTTCAGTGCTTTTCTTCTCTTGTCAAGAAGCTGCTTTCATGGCGATTGAAACCCAAGTCTCAAAGAGACCACAACATGGTGTCTCCCTCAGTCACCATCTTGGAGTCCTCCAAAATTAGCTTCTTTGATATCACACTTTATAGGCCACTTTCACATTACACCTCATTTATTCCAGTTTCAGAAATCACCTTCAATAAATATCTTTGAAGGGTCCTGTAGAGATTGTGAGGCAATGTTCCTCTACTATCCTTGTGTGTGTTCTGAAAACAATTTCAAAACAATTGAGGATCTCTCCCTGTCTCTCTCTCTCTACTTAGGCCCTCTGCAACTTCGTGAGACCCAGTTTCAAAATAAAGTATTAAAAATAGGGCCGGGGGTGTAGCGCGGGTGTAGAACGTCCCTGGGTTCAATCCCCGGTACTGCAAAAAAAAAAATAAATAAATAAAATAAATAAACAACTGAGGAGTTAAGTCGAGATATACAAAATATATAGGGAAATTAAACCTGAATGACTCTCTACCATGTAGTTTGTATACTAGTCAATATTTGTACATGCTACACTATCATATTGATGGTATTATTTAATCCTGAATATTTTTATGACTATGAAACACTATTTGTATTAGTGAATAATAGAACCTCCTGTAAGAATTTGGGGCCAAAGAATTTAGCATTATGCCAATTAGATACTGGCCAGAAAATCTGAAAGACTGTTTTGCTGAATGCCCAATTCCAGGACTAGGTTAGCTGTACACATTTATGGTATTACTAGTATCACCTAAAAAAAAAAGGTAGAAATAAAGTGAAAAGACTCTCTTTTCTCAGGGCTGGGTTTTGAAGTTCCCATGCTAACCTTTTTCACTCTGATGAACACTTATAGGGGGATCTCAGAGCATATTTTTTCATTTATTTTAGTTCATTAGGTACTTGGTGATGTGTCCATGAGGATATACCACTTTCTCTCTGTTTATTTTCATGGTAAATGTCCATTCCAGTTTGGCTATGTTCTTAGTTGCACAAATATGTTTATCAATACTACAGAAACTCTGTCACACTAAATAACAGTGGATTTATGTCAATATGAGCATGCATACTTGTACATACTAGGTTTTTTAAAATTCCAAAACAAAATAGGTTGATATGATTTTTTTTTTTTTTTTTGCGGTACTGGGGATTGAATGCAGGGGCGTTCTACCTCCGCGCTACACCCCCAGCCCTATTTTTTATACTTTATTTTGAAACCGGGTCTCACGAAGTTATGGAGGGCCTCACTAAGGAGAGAGAGAGAGAGAGAAAAAGAGAGAGAGAGAGAGAGAAAGAGAGACAGGGAGAGAGAGCAAGAGAGCTGAGGCTGGCCGCAAACCCGGAACCTCTGGTCTCCGCCTCCCAAAGTACTGGGATTACAAGCGTGTGCCACCACACCCGGCTGGTTGATATGATTTTAATATCAAAATCTAAATTGTATACAGACTAACTAAATTATGTATTTTAAAGATATCTTCATTATGAGGATATTCTGAAATCTGAAATCCTCTTTTTTATACAATCACTATACCAAGTAAAATTTTTTTCATTTTTTTAAAGAGCGATGTATCAATCTCTAATATTCCTTTTTCTCAGTTGCTAATGGATACCTCAAGCATATATCAATGTGTTGCTTTAAGGGTACTTGATATCTCTTGACATCTGTTTTAAACTTTTTGGTGTGTGGAGTTCTATGAGATTTTTTATTGCTAAAATTAATGTACTAACTCTAACTCCCAATTAGATAAAATATCTTCACATTTATAAGGTGAACTGCTTTGGCTCCTTTCTGAAGACTCCAAAAAGTATTTGGAGTATTTAGCTACATAAAACTTACTTTATAGAATGAAGGGGAAAAAGTGCACCGTTTTAATGTTCATGCCTCAAAATATTTTAATTAGATGTTCTCTCTCTCACACCTGTTCCCTTCCCCCACCAGTGATTAGTGTTTATCTAATTCCTTTAAATGGTATTTAATATTGAGTGTCTGTATTTTTTAAGTCACTCTGCCAGAATTGGAACTACATCTGTCGCCTCTTTCATTGTAGCTCTGCCCAGCTTTGCTGCTCATATTATCAATCGCGCTGTATGTAAAAGTTGAGTGTCATTATAATTTAGAGACCCGTCTTCTGGCATGGTGCCAAATAAGTCTAATTTGGGATCTGGGGAATGATAGACAAGAAAATTACAACTAGAAAAAAGATGTACATTGAATTCTAATTCAAAGCAGGGGGCTTTGGGTGTTATGCTTTTATTTTGCATTTTGTTGTTATTTGGGGAATTTTAAAACCTCTGGTTCTCTTACAAAAAATATCACAAGGCAGGTGCAAAATTGTATATTTGATTCATTTTCAGGGATAAAAGCCTAAAAAACATTAATACTCTTTATTAATATAATTGTGAGCTAAGCTATCTTGAAAACACTGATTTTTTTTCATATGTTATCTGTAAGTAAGCCTGATTTAATTGACAATTATTGGAGGAATAACTAAAAACATTTAAAATTTTATTTACCATTTGTCTTCTTGAAATTTCCAAGTCTGAATTCATTCACTATTAGAGATTCAACTCTTTCCCTTTGGTGAAAAACTAAAGATACTTGGATATCTTCTGTTACCTCAAATTTAACAAGATCAAAGCCAACTCTTCAAACAGCCTTTCCACTGGCCCCCAGCACACATTTCTATGGAGACTTATATGAAGTCTCTTTGATCTCCTTAACTCCCAACATCAAGAGCCAGTCATAGAGCAAGGTGTGGTGGTTCACGCTTATAATCCCAGTACGTGGGAGACTGAGACAGGAGGATTGCAGGTTCACAGCCAGCCACAGCTACTTAGTGAGGCCCTCCGCAACTTACTGAGACCCTGTTTCAAAATAAAGAATAAAAAATAGGGCTGGGGGTGTAGCTCAGAGGTAGAATGTCCCTGGATTCCATCCCCAGTACCAAAAAAAAAAAAAAAAGATCCAGTCATAGTAATTCTTAGGATTGACTTACACCTCCGTGTCTTGGGGCAAACTATATTTTAAATATTGTTTTCAATGGGATACTAGTGCTATGCAGTGAACTTCTAGTTGTTAGGTGACCCACAATTTTGTATCCAGGATGATAATTTGATAATAGCTTGTTCATGAGAATTATTCTCTGTGGGTTGCCCTCTTTATGCTTGATTTAGGCATTACCCTAACCCTCCTGGGATTCTGCCTCACTTTTCTTTGTTTTTTAGTTGGTTTTCTTTTAATACCGCTCTCAGAGATTGCAATCATGTGCTTCAATTAGGGATCTTACTAAAATTCATTCCAGTTGCAAACCTACTATGTAAGTTACAACAAATTAGTAAAACCCTCTGAAAATTACTCATATATGAATACTTTGCTCATTTGAAGTGTGACATACAGGAGTAAATGGACCATCACACACAAAGGAACCTAGTACAGTAGACCCCCTGTGTGGATTTCTCAAACTGTGTGTCATGATGCATCTCTTGAGAGGTCGATAAGAGTTCAAATATAGGAAAAGTGTGATCAAATAACTACAACAGTGTTAGACCAAAAGTATGTGGGTATATTAGGGTATCTCAGAACCTGAATCAAGAGGGATGAACATGTACTATTGCATTAACATATTTCCAGTGAGTTACTTTCTTTGTAGTAATAGTTTATTGGGCTTAGTTCTGAGGGAATGGTTTGAAAAGCACTTTCCTAGCTGACTACTAATCTTCCTTTTTTCTTGCTCCTGCTAACACACTACCTTCCAGGAGGTATCTACTTGGGCTCCCCCATGTCACCAGACCACTTAGTTGTCTATGTCTCTTCTTTATATTTGTGGAGGCCTTCTCTTTTGCTTATAGAGATTGTTAAATGCTCACACATCCTTGTTAACGTATTAAGTGCTCTTAAATTGTAAGAAGCATATTTTTTGCATTTAAAAATTTTTTAGAATCTGGAGAAATAGAGCATATAGTTGCTTCCAAGTGAGTTTTTTTTTTTTGTGTGTGTGTGTACCTATACTATTTGTTGAAACTGACATTGTCTTCCCTTTCAAATTACATAGTCATAAGAGACGTTTCGCTGAAAAAAATGTATAAAGCATAAGTAGTAAGCCTGGTTAAAAGAAAGAACTTTGGAGAGTTTTGGTATTCCCATTTAGATTCATTATACTCATCTATGAAATTGTGAAAAATCATTGTTTTATATACAACATTATATACTGACTTCATCTTCTTTATGGGATAGTGTCTATCTTTTATCCGCTTAAGACATTTGGGCAGAGAAAGTGCAAGGATGGCCTGATATTATTGTTCAATATTTTTATATAACATATATATTTCTGGTTCTGTTTATAACAGAATGAGACCAACTGTATAATGAAATAACTTATTGAGATAGAAATCTTGAGGTGTCTCTTAGAAGTACCACCTTTTGATTTGGTGCCAAAGTATAATGGACAACCACTCCTGTGCCTTGTTTGACAATGTAAGTGAGATCACACCAATTACCAAGATTATAACTGGTTTTCCTTGATATTCCTTGAACTCTCCAGTTATTCAACATTTCTTTCAGAGCCACATGCCAAGTTTAATAATGTTCCCACAAATGATTCATTTCCTAAAGCAATAATGTGTTTCTTCCACTGGCCCAGTTTTGTTGTGCAAGAATAATCACTCTATTTCATGACTTTTATGGAGCACATTTTCTATATTATTGTTAGATATATGATTACTTGGGACAAACCAACCATCCCCTTCTCCCCAATACTGGGAGAGAAAGGAAGAAAAGTAAACTTGCTTGTATGATGGAGCACAGTTTATCAGAGAATCCCTGCACTGGGGGATATTGTTTCCTAGATATCAGCAAAATGGTATTTTCTTTCCCATTTGTCATTGCTCCAAATGGTTAAATGTAGAGAATGGGGGAAATAGATATTTTATGTTATTCCCAATAGTAATCTTCAGGACTGCACATGTTATTTAAATGTTATAAATACATGAGAAGAATTTTGAATTCCTGTCTCTATATAATCTGTTGTGAATTCTGAAAGGAGAAAAGATAAGTTGTAAATTATCAAGGCATGAGCCCAAACCATTAACAGGTAATATAGAGTGTTGTCACTTGACATCTAATTTTATCTAAAATTACATTTTATGTTTATTTGTGGCCATCTTAATACTATGTTAATATGCAAGAACTTTCAAGAATTTCATTTTCTGTGAATGTATTTTGTATTGAGAGTATGACCCATGTCTTTATTGGTATCAATTTAGAATAATTATTAGCTAATATGACCAGGGCCTTCCTCAGTAAGTGATAAAGTTTGGTACTTAGAGGATAAATACCTTAGACACTAATTTTACATTAGTAAATCATGGTTTAATTCAAGATATTCATGCCTTTGTGTGTGTTATTGATATAGTATTTCTTTTTTCCAGGTACAGTAATTTTCTGATCTCTCTCAACAAATTTTCTTTCTTAAAACAGGTAAGACTGAATCAAGCTGGGATCTTCTATCATGTGGATAATTCAAACACAGAGACCCAGTAGTAGCATTGAAAACCTAGGAGCTCTATGCATTCTATAGTGATCTCAAACCTTTAATGGCAATAGATATGCCAGGATGAGGATGGATCCTGTCCTGTGCTGCTTAAATCCGCTTTTCAATTTACAGCTTACAATCAAAGCAATTTGTTTTAGAACTCTTCTATGGAATAATGTGCAGAATGCTGAACTGAGAATTCTGATATCTATTATCAAAGTGTCCTTGAGAAAAATAATGTTCTCTTTTTTAAATACAGGCATTCAAAATTCTTCATATGTATGTGATAATAGATCATTTTGGTATTTGGAATGTTAATGTTGGGAGGAATTTTCACAAATAGCAAATTTTACAATTATTTTCTTTTTCTTCATTCTTTATATTTAATCATCCATAATAAAGAGACATACATGCATCAATTTCCCTGTTATAGGGAGATGCCAGAAACACACTGTACTACTCCTAAATTTCATCTCATCTGCCCTGCTTTTGTGTTTAACCCATTGAGCTTGCCAGACCGGAGCAGGTCTTCTTGATTTATGCCCAAGTAACACCACCAGCCCACTGTGACTAGATACGTATTCACAGAGACCCATTGAGCAAAATGATCATAATTTCTTTATTACCTCTTCTTTGAGTGTCTCTCTTTGCCTGGGTTTCAGGAAGGAAGGAAGGCATCTTATTAGGAAGTGCTTCCCTCACCTGAACTGAGGAAACCTATTCACCTGGCCCTGGCCCAGTGACCTTCTCTTTCCATTGCCAGATGTAATAGGCTCTTTCAGTAAGGCCTGATGATCGCAAAATCCATAAGTCATTAGCTAAAGCTATACTGACCCTCTAAGAATCAATCCCTCTAAGAATCAGAATATGTGCGATTTCTGTTTTATTGCCCCAGAGTCGGTAACAAATATTATCCTTCAATGTGACAAGAGTGAGAAGGCTTCTAACTTCTTTGACCTTCCAACTGGATTATTTGGAAGGATATATTCTCTTCCTGGCAACCTCCAAGCTCTAACAAAGGCAATACTAAAGCAGTTTTAAGACATAACCTTGTTGATTTGTTTTGAATGATTCAACTGAGTTTTCTTTCTGTTTGCTTTGTACTTTGATTTAATTTTTGTTTCACTCTGCTGAAGGAGTTTGCCAATCTATCTTCCTTCTCACCTTTGGGAAAACTGGATATTTAGCATGATGTTTGGCCTGCAATAATTATGTCTTTTTTCATAGGCAAAAAGGTTGTCTCTATAGAAGGAAGCCTAAAAGATTCCTGGATACAGGGACACCCACAGAAATAGCATTGTATTGGGCTATTGAAGCATATTTTCTTTAATATTTAATTTCTGATCATATTCTTTTCTACACTACTCTAAAATCCAAAGACAGAAATGTTCTCTAGGCAACATTTCTTCAAATCTTTTTAGTTTCATTATTGGCTTTGAAATCTATCAATTGGACTAAATACAAGAAATATATATATTTAAATATGTGTGTATCAATATAAATGTATTTAAAGAAATAGAAATAATTTTTGTTCTACTATTCTGAATGTTTTACATATTATCTCATTTCCTGTACAAGAAAGATAGCAATACTCTCCTGCATTTTTTAAAATTTTTATTAATGCATTGTAATCATACATCATGATGAAGTTCAGAGTGATAGAGGCATACATGCATTCAGCATTCGGTGAGCCTTCCCCCAGGTCCCACCCCACTCCCTCTCCTTCCCCACTTTCCTGTGCAAGACATTGAGATTGGCATTGATAAATTTGTGTATGTCCATTGAAGTGTTTTCCTCTTCTAGTCTTCCCCCCCACATCCCTCTGTGAGGTCCCTTTCCTCATTCCACTAAGGTTTCTCCTCCCTTGTCTGGAGTCCCTCCTGTGTCCCAATTTCTCCCTAGCTTCCACATGTGACAGGAAACATCAGACCTTTCATGTTTTTTGACTGACTAATCTCACTTAGCATAATGTTCTCCAGTTTCCTCCATTTCCCTGCAAATGACATAGTTTTGTTCTTCTTTATAGCTGAGTAGAATTCCATTGTGTGTATATCCCATAATTTTGAAATGCATTCATCTGTTGATGGACACCTCAGCTGGTTCTATAGTTTGGCAATTAGGAATTGTGCTGTTATAAACATAAATATGCATGCATGCATTACTCTGGTAGTCTGGTTTCAATTCTTTTGGGTAAATACCTAGGAGTGGTATAGCTGGGTCATATGGTACGTTCATTCCCATTCTTCTGAGGACCCTCCACACTGTTTTCCATAGTAGTTGCACTAATTTTCTCTTGCACTTTTTGAACTGAGTCAAAGACAGTGGTATTCATAAAATTTCATTTTCCTCCTCTTATTTCTTAGCCCTATTAGAGTTTGGTGGGTCAGTGACTTTAGCTCTGAGCAGAAGGCTATTTGCTCACTGACATCTACCACAAGTTGGCCTTGTAGCTTTCTTCTCTTGTTCCTGCAAACAAGGAGACTTGGTGTTGGCATGGGAGAGGCACAAGATAAGGTGATGCAGCCTGGATTTTTGCATCACTGCCTGGAAGAGAGTTACCATGCAATGTTGCGTAAGTCCACAATGATCTTCCCATGTGCTAAAAGTAAACCTTTAGGCATTAAGCCCCAGTAGTGTGAACTTTGTTACTAGAGTCAGCATTGCCTCTCCCTGACTCCCATAAGCACTTACTAACTTCTGAAGACTGTTTTCAGACAGTATTTGATTTACTGTCTGAGATGCACTGTACAGATGAGGAACTCGAGACTAAGGGAATAGCTTACTTGTCTCAGTTAACACTCCTAATAAGTGGCAGTGGCAGTGTCACATGTAGATGTTCCTTCACATAGTTACTAGCACACTAGATTTTACCTATTGCCTTTCTCTCAAAATGAAATCCCCTTTGGCCACATAGAACAACTAGATCTAAAAGACAATGACCTTGGAAAGTCATCTGGTCTAATTCTCTCTTCTTAAGCAGGGTGGCATCTAAGTCACTCTGATCAAGAAAGAGTCTCTTCTGTATGTGAATATATATCTTAGTATTCAAAATTGTAAGTACATATAAATAAATTCTTCTTCAAAAGATATTACTAGAGGGAATTACATTCTGTCTTAAAGACATAAAAGCATCTGAAATTATTATGAGAAATTATAACAGTTTTTAAAAGTGAATTGTTCGTGTGGAGGGAATGACATTGAAAAATCTTTTTTGTGTGTGTGTGTGTGGTATTTGGGATCGAACCCAGAGGCATTCTACCTTTGAGATACACCCCCAGCCCGATTTTATTTCTTATTTGGAAACAGAGTCTCACTAGGTTGAGTCTCACTACTTGCTGAGGCTGTCCTTGAACCTGAGATCCTCCTGTCTCAGTCTCCCAAGTACAGGGATTACAGGCGTGCAACACCACACCCAGCTGAAAAATCTGTGAAAGCAAAAATCTTTCAATAGGTTGATTTCCTCCCAATATTTCATTGCCTACATTAAAAATACCTGCCTGAAAATGGGGTAAAGCTGTAATTAAGGTCCTCAGTTTTCTGCACAACATTTGTTGATGAAATCAAAGTTGGTAGAAATGAAAATTAACATAGGGTTAAGAGTCCCTGCCTTTGCAACTGGCCATGTTTACCCTTTGTCTGCTATGTTTATCCTATTGTATTTTTGTTTAACTATGCTGGATTTCTGAACTTCATTTTTACTCTTATTGTTATAACCCTCTCAAAAATTATTTATGCCATTGTGACCTGCTCACAAAAGTGGTAAACTTGGGAGACTTTTGAAAACCACTCACAATATCATGTATGGGAAAGGGAAGGGAGCGGGGAGAGAATGGGGTGGGAGGCTTACCAAGTGATGTGTGCAGGTATGTCACTCTCAGTCTGAACTAACTGCCTCATGTTGTGAGACTACAATGCACCAATAAAAGTATATCAATAAAGCAAAAAAAAAAAAGAATGAATGAAAGAAAGAAAGAAAAGAAAAGCACTCAGAAACAAGATATAAAGTAGTAAGTAGACTGCTTAGATTTTGGTTACATTTAAGCTCACATATCTTCCTATCTTCTCAAATTTGCACTATGATAATATGTTTCACTAGAAAAAATATTGGGGGAGAAAAAAGTTGTAGAAGAGATTAATTTTTCTGCATGGTAAAGGAAAATATTTTTCTTGTGATCAAAAGTTAAAAACCAGTCTAGTCACATAGATCATGAATATATTCTTTTATTAATAAAATATAGTTAAAATATGCATGTTTTGTTACAATAAAGGCCTATGGAAAATCCTAGTTACAGAAAATAGCTATAAATGTGGACTTATTCTTATAAAAATAAAGCAGAATCTGTTAAAAATTCTGGAATAACAAATGTTATGAAGAATCCCATTTCTATCATAGATACATGGCCAAAGACTGAACAAAGGCAGTGCGCTTCTAAGTACTCACTTTAAGAAGAATGTGCTAAAAGACATAGCTCTGAGGCATTTGTGAGTTTATGTTATCAAAGACTGAGTATATTTTTGATACTCTGTAATTGTAGATATATAAAATCTTATAAATATCTTATGTATGGGATGCCCAAGACTAAATAATTTATAAGTATACCCATATAAATTCCCGTGCCCATTTGCCCTTATTTTGGGGGCACTTACACTTTCCTGCTCATATATGTATATCTATGTCCTTATTTAAAAAGAAGAAGCAAAATAGAGACTTGAGAATGTAATGATCTCTTCCACCTAAGAATTGCCTGCTGCCTCTGCAGCAGTATGGAGGAGTTGCTTGGCTAAGCAGTAAAAGCGGTTCTGGGGTCAGCAGCATCTGGAACCAGAATGATCTTGGTGAGGTATCTGTGCAGTGCTCAGATCAGTTGACCAAAGGGAGTTTGACTTGCCATCCTTAGGTTTTAGACTCTTAAGATTACTTCAGAGATAGCCTTTCCCCATTTCTTCATTTAATAATTTCTCCTTTTTGAAACTTCCTTTCTGAAAGGAAGATGGTGTGCCCTCCAATTTGGTTATGAAAAATTTTAAGCTGTTAGTTATTGACTGACTTCAACCTAACACAGCCTAAATGACCATTGATTACAGTTTTACCACTATGATTTAAAATTTGACTGAAAAAAAACATGCACTAGGCATCTTTTATCATTGAGTTTTTTTTATTCTGCTCATTTATTAGATAATTTGATTTTGTATGGTGGACATCTCATAAATGTCATGAATTGCTTTAAGTAGTAAATGGTTCCCCCTTGCTACATTGGCCACATTGTCATTTTCCTTTAGAAAAGATTTTAGGGAAATGAAAAACTATGATGAGGGTAAAAAATATAAATTGAATAAGAACATTATCATCACTGAATACCATTATTGATGAATAGTTTTGAAAAGAAAAATAAAAGAAACTTCTCACAGTTTCAGGCATTAAGGAAGTTTAATTTATGTAATCCACAAAGTAAATCACTCATCGAAACCAAAATAGAATAAACTCCAAATGTACTTCCAGATGCATCATTGAGTTAGTCAGCTTTGCATTGAAGTGACCAAAATACCCAACAAGAACAGCTTAGAGAAGGGAAGATTTGGCTCATGGTTTCAGAGGTTCAGACCATGTTCTGCTGGCTCCAAGGCAGACACATCATGGCAGCAGGACATGGCAGAGGAACATGGCAGTTTCTCACTTTATGGCAGGTAGAGAGAGAGAGAGAGAGACCTCAAGCACACATCCCCAGTGACTTGCTTCTTCCAGCCACGTCCTACCTCTGAACCTTGCTGCCTTGGGGACTATGATTTCAACACATGAGATTCTGGAACATTCCATATCCAAATTATAACAATCATCATCACGTTCAACAAGGAAGGAGAGTGGACCAAATAAAAGGTGGGAGTAAAGGTGTGCTAAAGAAAGAGTTCAATGCCATACAGTGATCTAAATATGTTGAGGTTCCTTAGAGTAGCAGAACTTTAAAACTTTCATTATGATTAAACACTTAATACACATAAATATATATGACATATATAATTAGTGAAAAGAGTACAATTAATACCCATATTCCCACTACCTAGTTAACAGAGTAGAATGGTATGATATGGTTACCTGTGTCTCCCTTTCTGGCTTTATCATTCTCATTCCCTTCCAGGTATTCCATACTGAGCTTTTTCTTCATTGCTATTATATTCTTGCTATAATTTTATGGATCCTTAACAATCTATTATTTACTTTCACATTCTCTTGGTGTTATATTTGAGTGGTTTTACTATACACTGTGTATTCTTACACTTGTTTTTATTATTATTATTACTATTATTATTATTGTTATTGTTATTATATTGAGGCACAAGCAGAAATTTATTTAGAAAAGCAAAGATTACACACTTGAAGGGAAAGAGAGTGTGTGTCATCTCCAGTGAGAAGCAACCCCTGGTCTGGAGTTCTAATATTTATAGTCGGATAGTAGCTGGAGACTGGACTAGGGATGGAGTCAGAGCCAGGCCACATAATGCTGCATCAATTTTCCTTGCCTTTCTACTGACAAGGACACAGGGTCAAGGAGTGGTCTGGTTTGCTCAGGAGTTGCTTGTTTTTCATTCCAACAGTTCATCCTCATTCATTATTATGTCTCTGACGTTTATTCATGCTGACTCTAATAGCTCTTATAGTTCTATTATTTTCACTGTATAACCCTCAGTTTCCAAAATATATTTATGAATACATCTCATTTTATTATTTCATTCTCTTTTTTAATTTTAATTTTTAAATTTATTATTTTTAAAATTTTTTTATTAGTTCATTGCAATTATACATCATAGTGAAGTTCAATGTGATAAAACATACATGCACACAGCTTTTGGTATATTTCCCTCCACATCCTACCCCGGCTATCCCCTCCTTTTTCCCCACATGAGTTAGTGAGATTGGTAGTAATACCTTCACATATTGCCATAATATTACTTGAACTGTTTCCTTTTTCAGTCCTTCCTATTCCCCTCCTTACTCCCTCTCTAACCACCTTCAACTACTCCACAAGTCTCTTTCTGCATTATATAAAATCACTTATGTTTCTGTTTTCTCCTAAGCTTCCACATATGAGAGAAAACATATGACTTTCTGAGACTGACTAATTTCCCTTACCATAATATTCTCCAGTTACATCAATTTCCTGCAAATGACATGCTTTTGTTCTTTTTTATGACTGAGTCGAATTCCATTGTGTGTCTATATCATATTTTCTTTATCCAGTTGTCTGTTGATGGACACCTGGGTTGGTTCCCATAACTTGGCTATTGTTGAACTGTGCTGTTATAAACATGGATATGCATTATTGTATTCCGACCTTAATTCTTTAAGAAAGATGCTGAGGAGTGGCATAACTAGGTCACTCTCTTATTAATTGATATTTGGATGGATATGTGAGTCTTTTTTTCATAATAAAAAAATGATGCCATGAATATGTGCCTGCTTTTCTCAGTAGGATTCACCACAAGTCTAAACAAGAATCCTAGAACATGTGCATCCTCCATGTTCTAATGATGCCAAATTGCCTAATGGGTGGTGCCAGTTTGCACTTTTGTTGGCTGAGTGTGAGAAGTCATTTGCTCCTCCATCTTCTCCCCACTCTTCAGGATTGTCAAACGTTTGCATTCCTGCCTGTCTTGTGTATGTACGATGATATTTCATTGTGTGTTTTTAGTTTGTTTGTACTTCTCTGATTAGTTATGAGTTTGAGCACCTTTTTTGCTTATTATCCTTTTTAGGTTCTTCTATTAAATATTTGTATTTAGGCCTTTTTTTCTGGAAGGCTATTATTTATTTTCTTGTTGATTAAAAAAATGCTAATCCCTTTTGATTGTACATGTCAGAGACTTTCTCAGCTTGTGACCTGTCTTTGTCCTCTTGTCATGGTATCTTTTAGTACAGAGAATTTTTTCTTTATGAATTTGTGATTTTCATATCAAGCTTAAGAAATTCATTCCTCCTATGTTTCTCTAAATAGTCTCCTAAAGTTTTAAGAGTCATTTTTCACATTTAAGCCTTCAGTATCCTAGAGTATGCAATTTTAATGCATAGTATGAGATATGGATTCATTTTTGTTTCCTAAGTGGAAAACCAGTTGTCTTAATATCATTTATCATCTCTTATTTCTCTTGTTATCTGCAATGAAACATTGTCATGTTTCATATATATTACTATGTATATTAATATATAACCTATGAATATTAGTCTATTCACAGGTTTTCTATTATCTTCATGTATCCTGTTGTAATTTTGATTGGTATTGCAATTTGATTAGAATCTATAGATAAATTTGGAGAGGAATTACCTGTTAGTTTTTCTATCCAATAGCAAAATACATTTCTTCATTTATTTATATTTCCTCTAAACCTCTCATAAAATGCTTTATTTATATTATTAAAGATATGTCACATCTTTCGCAGATGCATTTCTAGATATCTGTTTTGGATGTTGTTGTAAATATAATCTTCAACTTTGTTTATATATTTAACTTTTCATTATACTACCCTGGACCTCTAGTTCAATGTTGAATAGAAACAGTAATAGTGAGAGCATGGTTAGATGCAATCTCATTATTGACCTGGTATAGAGAGAAATCCTTGCAAATAAATGGAAATAGTTATCTCAGCAATTTCAACTAAAATAAAAGCACTCCTGGCAAAAATGTTTTCCACTAGTTTTTGTTTCTATCCAAAATTTAATCATGCAAAGAGTCTTTGGGGTTCAGTTAAGATTAAATTGTACTTGAGAGTTCAGAGAATGTAGCTGTTTAAGCACATTATTAGAGATTTACACCTCAACAAAGATTAGATTATATCAGAAAACAAATGAATGATGGTTAATTTTGACTGGTGGGAGAAGAAAAGTAAAAAAGAAAATTCTCCATTCTTAGTCACCCAGGGGGAAAACACCCAGGTACCAATCAGTCTCGCTCATCTGATCCCCTGGATGAGTAGGGAGAGAGTTTTTGTTGTTCTTCTTCTTCAGATCTGGCATTTGGAACTAATAGGTATTTGAAAGACTCCATTTTCCAAGCTGCCAAGCCATGTGCACTGCCCAATCTATCTTTTAAGGGGCCTTTGAGCAATGGAAACAGATGTCTGCCTGAACTTTGCTTTGAAGGATGTGTCAACAAAGCCTCTGGAATTACCAGGGAAAGGCATAGGGTAAAGTAATGTACATACTTGAATATAGAGGCTGGTGGTAGCCTGGCAACTATGTCAGTGTGTGTGTATGTGTCTGTGTATGTGTGTGTGTGTGTGTGTGTGTGTGTGTGTGTGTGTGTGTGTACATATATATATAACCTCTGTGGTTCCACTAACTATGCTGTCCCTTTTCCACCTATTAGCGTACTGTGCTATAGTTTATAACAATTATTTTTGTTTGTAATTTATTCATTTCTTAGAATTAATTTACTGATTGGAGAGAATGTAAATGTGTACATAATACATTTAAATTGTGTTTTTCATATATGCTTAACATATCTTGTTTTATAGAAATATGAACAGCCATTTATATCATAGTAAGCTCTCATTATAAACTCCCAGGTCAGGATCTTGGAGCTAATTGTTTGCTTTATCAGGTAAAATATACAAATAAATATAATTTAGTGAATGGACTGAGGTTAAGGTGAGCAGAGGCTGGAGTGCCTGAAATTCTCATATTTCAGTCCCATATTAGGAGTTATTGATACTGAAATCAAGAGTCTAGTTTGCAAATTATTTTCACATCGTATCCAACTCAACTACCCCTTGTGGGGCAAAAGACTCTCTTAATGGGAAAAAATGACTGTCTAGGAAATACTAAGTAGAAGAAAGAGATGCTTGTTTTACTAACTGATAACTGTTATTTCAAGTTGGTTGTTCTAGTATGAAAAGGGTATGATCTCACAGTGAAATGACCCTCAACATTGAGCTTCTACGATGATGTCTGAAACAGTAGAAGCCACACGAATACTCGGAGCTCACTATCACCTAGGACATATTTGTGAATATGAAAATAATTTTCAAATTTCCTTTCCAGTTCACTACAAAGCAAAATGAGAAAAAAGCCAAATAACCTCAGAAATCAACCACAAGCTGCCAAGAAGTTTACAACTTCACTCTGTCCTAATCACTTTTAGAGTTGAGAAGAGGATAGAGGAAGTAAAAGAGCAAATTAATTTCAAGTACTTCATTTTTCTTTGCAATAAAGATAATACATTGCATTACAGACCTTTTCAAATGAATAAAAATATGTTTTAGGAAGAGTTCTGCCACAGAGTAACTGTGTATTATGAATAGGTCATTGCACAATGCATTTGTCCTCATCGTGGATCATATTAATAGACCAAGGTTCTCTGTGAATCTCAGGTGCATAAAACATCAGTAGAGAAAACACATCATCAATGCTGACCTGAAAATATAATAGGAGAACTAGGGTGCTCCATTTCAAACTGTTTATTTTTTGACCCTTCTGGCTCCATTCAATCATTTAAAATATGATGTTAAATGATGAAGAAAAAATTAACTGATAGTGTTGGAGTAATTCTCTGTGCCAAGCATGTACACGTCATTTACCTAATTTGACCCTCTCGACAATCCCTCAAATTAGATCTCATTTGACTTAGTCTTCAGGTCAGAAGAGTTCAGCCCTCCCCAGATGGTAATTCTGGTATTATGGAGAGTGATGGGATTCAGATAAATACCTGAGTCTTCAGTTTCTAATATGAATGCTCTTTCCACTGGGGATGATTGATTTGGTTGACTGTACAATTTATATTTTGGATCAAAAGGAGAAAAAGTACATTGCTTTTAGTCCTGAATTAGAAATTATTGATAACAAAATTAGGAAGTAAGTTTGCAAATTATTTTTTCTGTAACACTCAGTTTATCCTCTAGAGGTAGCTGGATGGTGGTTTAAAAATGTGATCAAGTTCTGCATGCATAGCAAACATCTTTCTAATTCTAGCATTTCCTCTTCATATTTATTTAGGACACAAGCTGTTACGGTATTAGAAAATAGTATGTCTTCCAGAGCATAAAGTACAGTGTCCAGAATGAGGAATTCCATTTCTGTCTTCCTGACAGAATGTTTGCTCAAGTGGAAACACAGGATATATCTGTACTGCTAGGTTCTTTGGGAGAAAATGTGGGCAATTTTGCAATCAAGGGCATTTTACTGTCAGTGCCCCATATAGTGGGCTGATGAATGGATTTCTAATCACCAGCATTGTTCCAGTTGGGCACAAGTCTATGAGTATAGAGAATTCTATAAAACCACGTTTTACTGTGTTACTCTTAGCAGTGGCCCAGAAAGAGGTTAGGAGAGTGTTGAAGTCATAATACAACTGCTCCTAAACTTATGGGTAGGATACTCTGGTTGCCTTTTGATAAAATCTCCTACTTCCAGAATATTTTTTGTGGCCTTGGCAAATGAAATTCACACTGTAATTTGGAAGACTTCCTTTGCTACTGGAGGAAATTTTGAGATTTTTGGCATTTGCTCTAACCAACGAGGCTATAACTTATTGATAGTGTTAAGAAAATTGAGTAGTTTTGTTAGACTAGGGCAGACTGAACTGCTCTCTCTCTCTCTTCTCGTTTCTCTTCACCTCTGCTCTCCTCTCCTGTCCTTTCCTCTTCTCTCCTCTTTTCCTCTCCTTCCTTCCCAATATTTCAACAACTATTTACTGTCAGCGATATAGCCATCACTGTTACAGACACTAGAGGTATAAATATTATTGAATAAATCAGATAAGTTAGTGCTGTCAAGTCATTTCCAATTCTATGAGGCAAAAGAAGACACTAGCAAAATAAATACATATTGATTATGTTAGGTGGTAAGTGCTGTAAAGAATAAAACAGGGAAAGGCATAGCAAGTGATGGAGAAGATGATTTTTTTTTATATCCATTGGCTGGATACTCTCCCGGTAAGGAAAAACATGAGGTGAGACCTGAATGCATTAGTGGGGAAGCCAGGAAGCTATCTTGAAAACGAACATCGCAAGAAGCAGCGGCAGCAATGCAAATGCTGTGTGAATTGCTCTGTGTTTGTTTTTTAAAGCATGGTTGACTATGAAGAGGAAATGAAATTTGAGAGGCAGCTTAGGGACATGCAACCTATGGAAAGACGTTGCAGGTTTCCCTGAATATGATGGGAAGGAAGATTGATAGAGTGGGCTCATAAATGATTTAAAGGGATGACTTGGCTGTGTGAGAGAAGAATGCTTAGAGCCAAGGGATACATCAGGGAGACCAGGCTGATACTTGGGAGGTATATTTGCAATGGTCCTTGGGGAGCAAGTGTTCAGTCTCCAAGTTTCTACTCCTACTTTTGAGAAAGGCAAGTTTCAAAATTCCATCTCTTTAATCTCCCCTTCCTGAACAGCTGTTCTTAAGTGCAAGGGTGGTAGGTCTGAGAGTGTATCTATAGCTAGTGCTTAGCTATCTCTGCATGTGTTTCAGTATGAGCACTCCACAACTCCTGTATCCTAAGTTCTACCTCTCTTTAAGATTTTCTATTTTATGCACTGGCACAGAAGGTTATGGTATGAAGCCAGAACAGGCACCGGCAGTTGGAAGACAAATTGAGAATGCCATAATGGAATCATCCAGATGTAAATTCAGGCAGGAATGGGGAAACATTCTATTTGGTAATCTACAGGAACTGTCTATGGCTATTAGGTAAAACCTTGAAATATCTGTTATTCCCCAGAATCTCTATAAATTGTTCAATTCAGTATCTCATTGGGCTATCAAAGTATTGACAAGTAAAGTCAAATTCATTCCTTTGTCAAGGTATTCTCATTTATAGCAATTTTGAAAATAATTTTCTTTTTGATTCTTAAAAATAGAGCTATTTTGAAACTATAAATTATAGCATAATTTTAATTTGAAAACTGTATTTATCAAGTGCCAATTTTGTAGAACTAAGATCATCTTTGTAACATTAGAATAAAAATTGTTTATTTTGAAATGATCCTTACTAGATTTAATCAGTCCTCTATTTAATATTTTTCTTCACAAAGAGATATATGCATTTGTGATTTTTCTTGTGTATTAATAGTTACAGTTAGAGTCAATGTGACCTAAACATGCTTTACTATAAAAGATATTTACCACCAAGTATGAAATGTTTTAGCCACTGATATATAGTGATTTTCTTGTTTAAATACCTTGCTTATTGACTCATAATTTTGACATTAACTTTCATTCTATTAAGGTTCTATTTTCCAGAAAACAGAATGCATTGTTTATGGATGGTAATTTTGATAACCAAGATATTATTTTGAAAATTTTATGGCCATTTCATGTTTGAGTTTGCATATATTGTTAATTTACATTAGAGGTTTTTATAGCATAAAGGATACATTCAAAAGTTATAGACCAGAATCCTGCATTGTGATTACCAGCTGACTGTGAAGGTGAAACTCATTAGGAACATTACAAAAATGTAAAAATGATAGGAACGGTTTCTTTCACTTAAAATCCTACCAATTTCACTAATGCATGTGGGGAGACAGTAAGAGGAAGCACAGTAGGATGTGGATAGAAATTCACCAAGAGCTGTGTACATGTGTGTTTTTATCACAATGAAACTGCTATGATGTATAATTGCAATGCACCAATAAAATAATTAAACAATATACATAATAAAATGTAGTATTTATACTTAAAAGGAATTTCATATTCAAATTATAAAATCTGTAATTTTCTATACATTAAAATTATAGTTGAACATGATTCTAAAAGTTTTACATTGTTCAAAAATAGGTTAAAAGTAGCATCACTTTATTATATAAATTATAAACTAAGCATATAATAAGTATAAATTTTGTTTCTTTTTGCTTATATTTATTATTTTTGCCTATAAATTTATAATAAGAAACATTAAACCATAGTTTTGACCATTTGTCAGACTTTGGAAATATAATTACTTTAGATGTGTAAAATAAAATTACAATATGTTCTTACATTGTTATCAGATATTTGGGAGCAAGTTATGTAATATGGGCATAAACACCTAATTCTCCATTGTTCAGAAATATTTCTTGCTTACTTTTTTCACTTAAAAGTTTTTATAATTTAAAACTGGTTCCTTTGTATTTAAATAACTTAAAAGAAAATGTCTGAAAAATCTTTGGGGAAGAAAAATGGAAATAGAAGGTTCTATAGAAATACTTCTGTCCAAAACTGGTTGTCTTATTCGCGGCTAGAGTAAAAGGTGAGCCAAAAGTGAATCGTCACTTTTACTTCCAGGTGTGATTCACATTGGTATAATTACTCTGTTTTTCACCATGTTATATTCTGTCACACACAGAAATTTTAGTATATGTTTAGCTTATTATGTAATAGGCATGGTGATAAGTGATAAATATAAAGATAAATAAAATGCAGTTTCTGTCATTGAGTGGCTTACAGTCTAGTGTAGAAAAAGGTAAAAATGAAATTATAATACAATGGATTGAGTGCTTTAATGTTTATTAAATTCTGTATTATATGAGAGGATGTAAGAAAGACAACTAATTTTAATTTGTGCGAATTAGAAAAGGATGTCCAGGTCATATGAATTCCATGTTAATATTCACTTCTCATAACATGTGGCATTTTGTTCATAAATTTTTTCTGAAACTTAGAAAAATATATAAAAGAAAAATTGTTAGCAGAAGTGACATAGTCAAAATTTCTTCTACTGGAAAGGTATAAAGGTTGGCCACTGGCCTTGTGTCATTGAAGGGCCTTGTCTTTAGGTTGAGGACAAACATGCATAGTTCTAGTGTCAGTGTTTGGGTTAGCTAAGGGTCTTGCAGAATATATCATAAATAATCCAGAGAATCAGAGTGTTTCATCTGTAATTTGTTGCATCTGGTGATCATGCAGACTAGTGGCTGACTTGGATCCAGATGATAACAACCAGAAGATCAGTGATGGTGTCCCTGTATAATCAGAGCTTAGCCAGCCAGGCCAAAAGTGTGGAAAATCATAACCTCTGGGCCTGCTGAGCTTGTGCCCAGTGATCACAGAGGTCAGAGAACCAGTGCCCTACAGGGTCTCATGTGTTTGCAACCACACAGGTTATGAACAGAACATGAGGGCCTCTGGCCCTGCTGAGTTTGGGCCTGGAGAGCACAGAGGCATGCAGCCAATCAGAGACTCCTGCTTGACTGCACTAAGAACTATATCCTGTTAAAGAGGTTCTGGTAGACTAACTCAAAATCCGATAATATGAGACTAGTTGAGGCAAATATATACCTCAAGTGTTGGCCTAACTGTAAAGGGATAACAAATATACATAGGACTCCCACATAAAGAGGAAGAGGATGGCAAGACAAAGAGATACAAACCTGTGAATTCTGAAAACATGAGAATGAAGGGCAACAAGGAAACAATAAACTCCCACAACTCAAAAGCAAGGGAGATCACTGATACTGAGGTGCAGAAAATGCCAGAAAGAGAATTCATAACTTTGATTTTTCAACATGATCAAAGGCCTTAGACATGAAATCAGAGAAAGTATAGAGATATGAAGGAACATATGAATAGAGAAATTGAGGCCTTAAGTAAGAACCAAAATGAGGCTCTGAGTGAAATGAAGGACATGATAAATGAATTAAAAACCTCAATAGAAACCACCTCTGGCAAGCTAGTCCACATGGAAAATAGAGTCTCACTCTTAGAAGACAGCTCATTCAAAACTGAGCACACAGTCACCAATATAGAGAAGAAAATACATGATCAGAACATTCAAGAAATATAGAATTATATGAAATGACCTAACCTATAGATAATAGGCATTGAAGAAAGTCAGGAAGCAGAAACCAAGGACATTAGAAATCTCTTCAGAGAAATAATATCAGGAAATTGTCCAGAGATAAAAAATATGCTGGACATCCATGTATAGGAGACATTCAGAACCCCAATTAAATGATATCTAATAAGAACTTCTCCATGCCACATAATAATCAAAATGACTAACATAGAAGACAAGGAAAGAATCTTAAATGTATTGATAGTTTAAGAATCACTGACATTCATGGACAAAACAATAAAAAACACTCCAGACCATTCAACACAAATCATGAAAGCCAGGAATTCCTGGTACAATGTACTGCAGACTATGAAAGAAAACAAATTCCAAGCAAGACTGCTATACCCAGCAAAGATATCTTTCAAAATTGATGGAGAAAAACTTTCCAAGATAAGCAGAATCTAAAAGAATTCACTGGCAATATGGGTTAAAGCACATAATTCAACCATATGATGCTTGCAAGAAACTCACCTTACAGGTAAAGATATTCATAGGTTAAAGATGAAAGGAATGGAAAAAGATATTCCATGCAAATAGAGACCAAAAACATGCAGGGGTAGCAACTCCCATATCCATCAAGGCAGATTTTAAGCCACAACTTATCAGAAGAGACAAAGTTGGCCACCACTTACTAATAAAAGGAACAATCCAACAGGAAGATATAATGATAGTAAATATTTATGCCCCAAATATGGGTGCACCCACTCTTATAATACAAACTCTTTGGGACATTAGTTGTCAGATAAACCCCAGTACAATAATATAGGGAAACTTCAACATACTTCTCACACCACTAATTTTATCTTCCAGACAAAAGAAGAATAAAGACTCTTCAGACCTAAACAACACTATAAACCAAATGGACCCATATAGACATATATAGAATATTCCAACCAAAAATAGCTGAATACACCTTCTTCTCAGCTGCTTATGGAACCTCTTCCAAAATAGACCATATTCTGGGCTACAAAGTACCAGCAAATTAAAAAAGTAAAGTATAATCCTTGTATCTTTTCAGATCATAATGGGATGAAAGTAGAAATCAACTACTGGAAGACCAAACGAAATTACATGAATGTATGGGGATTGAATGATACACTGTGAATGAGAATTGATTGTAGAAGAAATAAAGGGAGAAATAAAAATGTTCCTAGAATTAAATGAAAGTAGGGACACAACATACTAAAATCTAAGGTATACTTTGAAGGGGTTTCAAGAGGAGAATTTATGGCACTGAGTGCCCACATAAGAAAAACAGAAGATAACCAAATAAACAATCTAATGAAACACCTCAAGGGCCTTATAAAACAGGAACAGACTAATAACAAAGCCAGTAGAAGTCAGGAAATAATTAAAATCACGGTATAAATCAATGAAATAGAGAACAACAAAAAATACAAAAGATCAACAAAACAAAAAGGTGGTTCTTTGAAATGATCAGCATTAATAAACCCTTAGGCAACTTAAATAAAAGAAAGAGAATCAACCCAAATTATTAAAAGAAGAAATGAAAAAGGAGATATCAACACAGACAGTGGGGAAGTCCAGAGGATCATCATAACCTATTTTGAAAATTTATACTTCAATAACTGGAAAATATAGAAGAAATCAACAGATTTCTAGACACACACAACCTACCTAAATTGAATCAAGAGGCTATAGAAAACCTAAACCGACCAATAGCAAGCAGAGATAGAAACAGCAATAAAAAGCCTTCCATTAAGAAAAGTCCAGGTACAGATGGATTGCTAGCTTAATTCTAAAAACCTTTACAAAGAACTAAATCCTATACTTTACAAATTATTCCGTGAAATAGAAAGGGATGGAAACCTTCCAAACTCCTTCTACAAGGCTAGTATAACCTTAATACCAAAACAGAATAAAGATTCCTCAAGAAAAGAAAATGACAAACCAATATCCTTGATGAACATAGATGTAAAAATTCTAAACAAAATACTAGCGATATGCATTGAAAACCATATCAAGAAAATTGTACACCATCACCAAGTTGATTTCATTCCAGGGATGCAAGGCTGGTTCAACATACACAAATCAATACATGTCATTCACCACATAAATAGAACTAAGGAGAAAAACCACATGATCATCTCAATAGATCCTAAAAAATATTTGACAAAATCCAACACCATTCATATTAAAAATGCTACAGAAAATTGGAATAGAAGGAATTTACCTCAATAAGGTAATTGTATATTAAGGCAATATACAATAAACCCAAATCCAACATCATACTGAATGGGGAAAAAACTAGAGGAAATCCCTTTAAAATCAGGAACAAGGCAAGGATGCCCATTATCATAATTCCTTTTCAATATAGTACTCCAGACTCTTGCCAGAGCAATAATGCAAGAAAAGGATATCAAAGGAATTTAAATAGGAAAAGAAGAACTTAAATGATCTCTATTTGCAGATGACATGATCCTTTATTTAGAAGATCCCAAAAACTCAACCAAAAGACTCTTAAAGCTGATTAAAAAATTCAGCAAAGTAGCAGGATACCAAATCAATTTAAAAAATCAGTAGCTCTTCTATATGCCAACCATGCATTCACTGAAAAAGAAATCCAGAAAATAATTCCTTTCAAAATAACCTGTAGAACAATAAAATACTTAGGAATAAATATAACCAAGCAGGTAAAAGACCTCTACAATGAAAATTATAAAATACTAAATAAAGAAATTGAAGAGGATGGAAATTTCTCCTATGCTTTTGGATATCTAGAATAAATATTATTAAAATGGCCATTCTACAAAAAGTGATCTACAGAAATCCCCATCAAAATACCAATGTCATTCTTCACAGACCTAGAAAAATCATTCATAAATTTCATGGAGAGAAACAAAAGACCCAGAATAGTGAAAGCAATTCTCAGCAATAAGAATCATCCAGGAGGCATCACAATTTCTGACTTTAAATTATACTACAGAGCTATAGTAGTAAAAACAGCATGGTATTGGCACAAAAACAGACATGTAGACCAATGGAACAGAATAGTAGATACAGAAACAAATACACTACTTGGGGAAGTGAGGTGGGAGAAAGAGGAAGAACCAATGAAGGAATCACTTCCATTGACATTATATACATAGGTGAGAATACCAATGTCAATCTCAATACCCTGTATGGGGAAAGTGGGAATGAGGAGGGAGCTGGGAGAAAGACCACCAATTGCTGTGTGCATGTATGTCACCATCACTAGGAACTACATTATGATGTGAGAATATAATTCACTAATAAAAGCATAAAAATAAAAATATTGCTGGGCGTGGTGGTGCACACTTGTAATCCCAGTACTTTAGGAGGCGGAGACCGGAGGATCCGGATTCACGGCCAGCCTCAGCTCTCTCTCCCTGTCTCTCTCTCTCTCTCTCTCTCTCTCTCTCTCTCTCTACTTGGTGAGGCCCTCTGCAACTTTGTGAGACCCGGTTTCAAAATAAAGTATAAAAAATAGGGCCGGGGGTGTAGCGCGGAGGTAGAATGCCCCTGGGTTCAATCCCTGGTACCGCAAAAAAAAAAAAAAAAAATTAAATGGAAAACATTACATGTATAACCTTATAGTGATCATATCCCAATGATATGTGTCCGTGCTTGTAGGAAAAGAAAATAGAAACTGTGTTAAAGTGTTTGCAGTAGTTTCCTATGGATATGGAGGTTATGAGTATGTTTCTTTTCTTTTTCATTATGTATTCCTAAATGCTTCACTGTGAAAATATATTATTTTAAAATTGTTTTTCCATTTAATTTATTACAATTGGCATGTAAAATTGTACATTTCTGGTGTATAATGTACCTGTTGTAGAATGGCAAAATCAAGTTCTTCAACATATATATTACCTCACATGCTTATCTTTTCTTTTTTGGAACAAGAACACAAAACTTACACTCTCAATTTTCAAGTGCATGATATATTTTTACTACTTATGATTACCATGATGTATGATAGATCTCTTGGACTTATTCATGTCTCACTGAAATGTCTCTCCTTTCTGCTATAAAAAGAGGGCAGAGAGGACACATAATAATGGTATTGTTGAGTCATTTGTTGCAAAAAATAATGGATAATTATTGGAGAATGGTGAATGATAGCAGAAGGCAAGAGGAAAAAAAGATATTTGAAATAATATTATCAAGAAAGAGCATACCTCTTGTTGAGAGGAGTAGGGACATATGCAAGCAGTGGGTAAAATGATATTGCTATATTTTCTAGATGAGCATATGGTCAACCTTTTCTCTCCCCATTATTGTAGAACAAGCCCCACTGGTATCATCCATAAACTTATTTCACTGTCTTTGTTCTGTTCTTCTCCTCTACAGTAAGGGAGGTCTTTGTGATGAGAAGATTGCTATTGAAATGATACTTTCTTCTTTTAGTTCCAACTTGAGTATTACATTTATTATTTTTGAATTAACTTTATGGCTTTTAATATTATTCTTATTACAAGTCAAATATACATTCAATGTAATAAACAGATAGGAAGAAAAAAATTGCCCTTAGTTTCATTACATATATATGACCACTTTTAATATTTAGAAATACAGATAATGGAAGGATGAAGCCACGAATTACAGAATAAAGTAAAAGTGTGACCCTTGATGAGGATGTGCAACTGTTTAATAGTCTGGGGAATTACTTTTTTATGAATGTCCAGTGGGGAACTAGCATAATAAACTTCTACATTTATAGAACAACTGGACTCTCCTTGGGGCTGGTCTGGAACCCTTCAGACCCACTGGAAAACTGATTGGTGGAGCTGTGGTCCTCATCCAATGCTTTCCCAAAGGTGCTATTGCTGGACTAAATGTATGGAAATATTTTAATACTTTTGGAGAAACTGACCTCTAGAAATGTTGGATCAATTTATAGTCCTACTGGATAAGGGTTTGTTTCCTGGCTTTTTAACTAATTGTGTTTTCTGATTTTTTAAAATTTTGAACAGTTAGAAATGGCTTTTATTTTAATTAACAGTTCTTCATTATCACTGAAGATAAGCTTTGTAATATATTTATTAGCATTTTCTCCTCTTATGAATTATGTTAATTCCATTTACACATGATTTCAATTAATATTCAATTATTATTATAAAATTTAATATTGTTAATAAAAACTTAGAATATTTATCTAGCTGTAAAACTTATAATTCTATATAGCTTTATTATATTTCACTTATAATGTTTTGAGGATAAGGTCAAAATTTTATTTTTTATTTCTTTTTCTTTTTTATTTATTGGTGCATTGTAATCATACATCTATTATTGGGTTTCAAAGTGGTAGAAGTATACATGCACACATAGGTCAATTAGCCCTCCCAAAATTCCCACCCCCATTCCCTCCCCCTTCTCTCCTTCTTATCCTCAGCATAGTAGTTGACTTTGATAAGTTTGTATATGTACATCCTGTGTATTAGGCTGTTTCCCTCTTCCCCCCTCCCATCTCCCTGAGTTAGGTCTCCTTCTTACTCATCTAAGGTTTTCTCCATCTTTGTCTTGAGTCCCTCCTATGTCCTATTCTCCCTAGCTTCCACATATTAGGAGAGCATCTGACTTTTCACTTTTTGTGCCTGACTCATCTCACTTAGCATAATGTTCCCTAATTCCATCCATTTCCCTGCAAATGAAATAATTTTGTTCTTCTTTATGGCTGCGTAAAATTCCATTGCATACATATTCCATAATTTTGTAGTCCATTCATCTGTTTATGGACATCTTGGCTGGTTCCATAGTTTGGTAATTGTGAATTGTGCAGCTATACACATAGATATGCATGCATTAGTCTGATAGTTTGGCTTCCATTCTTTTAGGTAGATACCTAGAAGTGGTATTGCTGGGTCATATGGTAGGCTCATTCCCAGTCTTCTGAGGATCCTCCACACTATTTTCCAAAGTGTTTGCACTAATTTTCAATCCCACCAACAGTGTATTAGAGTTCCTACTTCTCTACATCCTCGCCAGCATCTGTTGTTGTTTGTGTTTTTAATGATTGCCATTCTAATTGGGGTTAGGTGAAATCTCAGGGTAGTTTTGATTTGCATCTCTCTGATTGCTAATGATGTTGAACATTTTTTCATACATTTATTGGACATTTGTATTTCTTTTGTGAAGTGCCTATTTAGTTCATTTGCCCATTTTTCGATTGGGTTGTTTAATTTTTTAGCGGCGAGTTTCTTGAGTTCTCTGTATATTCCGGATATTAGTCCTCTATCAGAGGAGTAGCTAGCACAGACCTTCCCCCATTTTGTCGGCTCTCTATTGATGCTCTTGATAGTTTCCTTTGCTGCACAGAAGCTTTTTAGTTTAATGCAATCCCATGTATTGATCCTCTTTTAAACTCCTCATGCCTTTGGGGTCTTGATGAGGAAGTTTTTGCCTATGCCTATGTGTTGAAGAGTTAGACCTATGCCCTATTCAATTAGCTGCAAGGTCTCTGGTCTAATTTCCTGCTCTTTAATCCACCTTGAATTGACTTTTGTGCAGGGTAAGAAAGTGGGCTTAATTTCCATCTTTCTGCCAGTGGTTAACCAGTTTTCCCAGCACCATTTGTTGAAGAGGCTATCTTTTTTCCAGTGTATGTTTTTGGCTCCTTTGTAAAAAATCAATTGGCTGTATGTGTGCACATTTATTTCTGAGTCTTCTATTGTGTTCCATTGGTCTATGTGTCTGATTTTGTGCCAGTACCATGATGTTTTTATTACTATGGCTCTGTAGTATAGTTTGAAGTCAGGTATTGTGATGCCTCCTGCATGGTTCTTGTTGCTGAAAACTACTTTTGCTATTCTGGATTTTTTGTTATTCCAAATAAATTTAAGGAATTATTTTTCTATGTCTGTGAAGAATGACCTTGGTAATTGAAGGGGTATTTTTTTTTTTTTGCAGTACCGGGGATTGGGCATTCTACCCCGGGCCCTATTTTTTATACTTTATTTTGAAACCGGGTCTCACTAAGTTGTGGAGGGCCTAAGTAGCTGAGGCTGGCCACGAACCTGGATCCTCCAGTCTCCGCTTCCCAAGTAGATTACAAGTGTGTACCACCACGCCCGGCTTTGAATGGGTATTACATTGAATCTGTAGATCACTTTTGGAAGAATGGCCTTTTTAATATTTATTCTGCCTATCCAAGAGCATGGGAGGTCTTTCCATCTTCTAAGATCTTCAATTTCTTTTTTCAATGTTTCATAATTTTCCTTGTAGAGGTCTTTTACCTCCTTGGTTAGGTTTATTCCTAAGTATTTTATTGTTTGGGGGGGGATATCATGAGTGGAAATGTTTTCTGGATTTCTTTTTCAGTAGATTTATGGTTGGCATATAGAAAAGCTTCTGTTTAATTCACATTGATTTTGTATCCAGACACTTTGTTGAATTTGTTGATCAGTTCTATAAGCTTTTTGGTTGAGTCTGTTGGGTCTTCTAAGTATAATATCATGTCATCTTCAAATAGAGATAGTTTCATTTCTTTGTTTCCTACTTGCACTCCTTTGATTTCCTTCTCTCGCCTTATTGCTCTGGCTAGAGTCTCTAGTATTATATTGAAAAGGAGTGGTGATAGTGGAAATCCTTGTCTTGTGCCTTTCTTTAAGGGGAACTCTCACAGTTTTTCCCCATTCAATATGTGGGCCTATTGTACATTGTCTTTATGATATTGAGGTATGTTCTTTCTATTTCGACTCTGCAGTGTTTTTAGCATGAATGGGTGTTGGATTTTTGTCAAATGCTTTTTCTCCATCTATTGAAATGCTCATGTATATTTTGTTTGTAGTTCTGTTTATGTGGTGGATTACATGGATTGTTTTTCATATGGTGAACCAGCCTTGCATCCTTGGGATGAACCCGAATTGGTCATGGTGTATGATTTTCTTGATGTGGTTTTGAATGCACATTACTTGTATTTTGTTTAGAAGTTTTGCATCAAGTTCACCATTGATATAGGCCTGTAGTTTTCTTTTCTTGGGCTGTCTCTATTTGGTTTAGGTATTAATGTGATATTGGCTTCATAGAATGTATTTGGGAGATTCCCCTTTCTTTCTATTTCATGTAATAGATTGAGGAATATTGGGATTAGCTCATCTACAAAGGTTTTATAAAATTCACCTGGGAAACCACCTGGTCCTGGGCCATTTTTTGATGGTAGGCTCTCTACTGCTGCTTCAATCTCTTTGATTGCTATTGGTAGGTTTAAATTTTCTATATCTTTTTATTCAATTTAGGAAGTTGTACATGTCTAGAAATTTGTCAATTTCCTCTAGGTTTTCCATTTTGTTGGTGTATAGTTTTTCAAAGTAGTTTCTAATAATCCTCTGGATTTCCGCACTGTTGGTGTTATTATCACCTTTTTATCTCTTATTTTGGTTATTTGGGTTGATTCTCTCTTTCTTTTCATTAGGTTGGTTAGTGGTTTATCTAACTTGCTTATTTTTTTGAGAAACCAGCTTTTTTTTTTTGCTTTTTTGCATTGTTTTTTTATTCTCTATTTCATTGATTATTGCTCTGATTTTAACAATTTACTGTCGTCTGCTGGCTTTGGGGTTAGACTGTTCCTGTTTTTCAAAGGCTTTGAGGTATATCATTAGGTTATTTATTTGGTGATTTTCTGTTCTTATGTGAGCACTCAGTGATATTTATTTCCTCTTAATACTGCCTTCAGAGTATACTAGATATTTTGATATGTTGTGTCTCTGTTTTTGTTTCTAGGAACTTCTTAATTTCTCCTCTCATTTCTTTTGTGGCCCATTCCTCATTCAGCAGTGTGGTGTTCAGTCTCCACGTGTTTATGAGGTTTCTCTGGGTTGATTTCTAGGTTCATTCCATTATGGTCTGAAAAGACACAGGGGGTTATATCACATTTTTTAAATTTGCTAGTATGCACTTTGTGGCCTAGGATATGGTCTGTTTTAGTGAAGGTTCCATGAGCAGCTGAAAAAAAAATGTGAATTTAGCTCTCATTGGGTGGAATATTCTGTATGTGTCTAGTAGGTCCATTTAGTTTATGGCGTTCCTTAGGTCTGAGGCATTTTTACTGACTTTTTGTCATGAAGATCGATCTAGTGGTGTGAGAGGGGTGTTGAAGTTTCACAATATTATTGTACTGGGGTCTATGTGTGACTTAATGTCATGAGAGTTTCTTTTATGAAAGTGGTTGCACCTATGTTTGGATCATAAATGTTGACTATTGTTATATCCTATTGCTGGATTGTTCCTTTTACCAGTAAGAAATGATCTGCTTTGTCTCTTCTGATATGTTTAGGTTTTAAGACTAACTTGTCTGATATCATAATTGCTACTCCTGCTTGTTTTCGAGTTCCATTAGCATGGATTACCTTTTTCCATCTCTTCGCCTTTAGTTTGTGTGTATCATTACTTGTAAGGTGTGTTTCTTGCAGGCAGCATATAGATGGATTGTGATTTTTAATCCATTCTGCCACCTTTTGATTGGGGAGTTGAGGCCATTTATATTCAACGTGCTTGAGTTTTAATTTCTGTTTGAGGTAGTGTTTGTTCTTCTTTGCTTAGTTGTTCATTTGATGCAAATCATTTTTTCTCTGGTTCTGGCATTTCTTTATTATTTCTTCTTTGTAATTAATCTCTTTGAGTATTTTCTCTAGTGCTGGTTTGGAAGACATATAGTCTTTCAGCTTCCGTTTTTCATGGAAGGTTTTTATTTCCCCATCCAATTTGATAGATATCTTTGCCGGGTACATAAATCTTGGCTGGAAGTTTGTTTTTTCCTCTCAGAGTTTGGAATATGTTGCTTCAGGCCCTCCTGGCTTTCATGACTTGGTTTGGAAGGTCGGGGAGTGATTCTTATTGGTTTGCCTCTGAATGTCATTTGGTCTTTTACTCTTGTTGCCTTTAAGATTCTTTCATTGGCCTCTACATTAGTCAATTTGATTATTATGTGGCATGGTGTATCTTTTCTCTGATCTTGTCTATTGTGGATTTTATATGTTTCCTGTACCTGTGTGTGGACCTCTTTTTCTATGTTTCTTATATTCCTTTTCTGAAAAGATTATCAATTCCTTTGGTTTCAGTTTCTATTCCCTCTTCTATGCCTATTATTCTTAGGTGTTCTCTTTTAAGACTGGCTGAGATATCTTCAATGTCCAATTCATACCATCAAATTGTTTTTCCTAAATTATATACTATGCATTCATTTTTGGAGAAGTTATCTTCTAAGAGTGAGATTCTGTTTTCCATGTAGTCTAATCTATTGTTGATAGTTTGTATTGACGTCTTCATTTCAATTATCGCATCCTTCACTTCCTTCAGAGTTTCTTTTTGATCCCTGTTCAGGGCATCAGATTCTTTGTTTATTTGATCCTTCATTTCTTTCAGGCTCTCTCTGAATTTTTTCTGGAAATCTTATATTATTTCTACTATTAAAGTTCAGAATTGTCCTGACAATCTTACAATTCTATATTAGCTGGTTCTGTTGTTTTGGAGTTATGGGAGCTCATTGTTTCTTTGCTATTCTTCCTTCTCATGGTTTCAGGTTTCTTATGTTTATATCTTTGTTGCTTTTGGTAGTTCTCTCTCACACTGTAGGTTTCTATGTTTAATCGCTCTTCCTTTATAGTATCTTATTCTGGAGGTAGATATTTGCTCATATGTGAATAGCCTTTACTGAATGGTTATTCTCAGCTCTTTGTTGTGTGTTTATTATCTACCTATTATAGTAGGTTCTTGAACACATTCCAAGCATTCTTACTTTCTTGGTATCCTATAGCAATAATTTCTGTTTGCAGGCCCAATTCTTGGTCTCCTTCAGTGATTGAGACCCTTGCCTGGTGCCTCTCTCTGCCTGTACAGGCACCAATGCTTCTGTCGCCCCCCCCCACTGCAAGTGTGGGTCTCCGCATTCTCTACTGGGCCTGTCCCTAAGTCTCTATTTGTCTACACATAAGGTGGGTGTCACCAGCATGGGACACTGGGCCTGTGTCTCTCTTTGCCTACAGAATTGGCAGATGTTGCTTTTTACCCGACTATGTACATACACGGAACTCTACATTTTCCACAGAAAAAGCTGAGTTGGTCTGATTTTTCCCCAGGTACCACGACTGTGTGTACTGTGTTGATCCCCAGGAACCCTGCAATGACACTGCGACCGAATGTCACTGGGGGCTGTCTGCTTATCTGTGCTTCTGCTGTGTCTTACAGCAGACCCCACTCCCACCTCCACAGGGGTGATCTGCAAAGTCTCAGACCCTGTGAGTCTATTGCTTGCCATGTGAGTCCCTGTTGCCATGCCACATGGTCTCCCCCTGGAGCAGCTCATTGATTTACAGTCTCATTGAGCACTGCTCTTAATCTCTGCGGGAGGGATTGGGCTCAGCCACGCTGCCGCAGGTTCTGGTCAGGCTTATAGGCATTCGGATCTCTGTGGAGCAAGTTGTTGCTTGCTTTAGTGCTGATGATCTTCAGTTGCTGGATTTACAACAGGTTGCTGGCTTTTTTGTTGGTGGCATGTGTAAGCCACAATGCTGGTAGCCGCCAGAGTGGCCTGGCCAAGATGGTGCCGCCACCACTGCCACTGCTGCCATTCCCTAGGTGAGGTGCTTGGTTCTGTCTTCTGGCTTTGATTCCATCACGTTTCAAATTTTTCATTGTTTAGTTCAATTTTTCGCTGCTTTTCTTCTCTTGTCAAGAAACTGCTTTCACAGCAATTGAGATCTGAGTCTCAGAGGGATCATGACATGGTCCCTTCCTCAGTAGCCATCTTGGAATTAGCCAAGGTTAAAATTTTATTTATGTATTTATTTTTTTATTTATTTTTGCGGTACTGGGGATTGAACCCAGGGGTGTTCTACCTCCGAGCTACACCCCCAGCCCTATTTTTTATACTTTATTTTGAAACCAGATCGCACGAAGTTGTGGAGGGCCTCACTAAGTAGCTGAGTCTGGCCACGAACCTGGATCCTCTGGCCTCTGCCCCCTAAGTACTGGGATTACAAGCATGCACCACCACGCCTGGCCTAAGGTTAAAATTTTAAATGACCAATGTTAGGAATTTTTTCTTTTGGTCCGGGGATTGAACCCAGCTGTGTTCTACCTCTGAGCTATTCCACCAGCCATACCTTTTTTTTTTTACATTTTGAAATATGTTCTCATTAAATTGCTGAGGCTGACCTCAAACCTGTGATTCTTCTGTCTCAAACTCCAAAGTACTGGGATTACAGGGGTATGCTAATCCACCAGCTATGATTTTTTTATTGCTTCTATTTGTGATCTCTTCTTTAAATAAGAGACTCTATTACAGTCAATATTATGTGCATATTAATGGATTTCCTAGAATATATTTACTTCTTCTTAAATTTTATGTAAAATTTTCATTCATCTGGAATTTAGTTTGGTTTACGTTGTAAGGCAGGAAGCTAATTGCTTTTTGGTTTAGGTCAGTTGTTCCAGTTTGCTCAGTTTGCATTCTTTACTTTATGCCACAAATAAGGATTAAGTGCCTTTTATACTCCAGTATTATTTTATGTGCTATCTATTTTCAAGCTCTCCCCAGTACGAAAGATAACATTCTACTGAGAGAGATAAACAATGTGCAAATAGATATATATTTCAGACAATAAGGACCAATGAAAACCAAAACAGAATAAGAGAGATGGATTATAGGGCATTGTAGGGGGTAAAAAAAGGCAATCTATTTTATTAACCATCATACACTTCATACTGATATCCCTATAACAAAATCAGTTTAGCAAGAGAAAAGCATAACAAATTTATATAACGTTTAAGTGACATGGGAGCCTTCAGAATGAAGACCCAAAGACCCAGGAAAAAATTTTATGCTTAGATTTGATTAAGAATAGACAGCCATATAGAAATGTGATTGGGCAAAACGGTATGATTTAGTATAAAAGACTGAAGTGGGGACACTAAGCAAGGCCTGTCTGTTCAGGTTCTCCTTGTCCTCTCTATGTGCCATTGTCTCCTGCTGGGGATGTGCCAGGACCCTGTCTGGAATGAGGGAGGATCTTATGATCTACTGTTGGACAACTAGGTAGAAGAATTTCTTCCTGGCCTGCTGTTACACAGAAAGATGGGGACAAGAGTAATATTTTTAGTTGTTATGGCTGGCTATTGGGGAGATAGGTTATAGTTTCTATGGCTCACTTGGATAAAGGGAATTCTACTTCTATGCCTGCCTTGGACTTTGCTTCTGAGGTTTTTTTTTTTTTTATTTCCCTCAGTTCAAAATCTTTGGCTCGTCAAAGTGTATCACATATTTTAGGGTATCACTTTCTGAGACTCAACAGTACTATTTTCTAAGAGATGGTTAGGAGTTCTATGCTGTGTGTGTCTGTGTTACTTGTGATTGAATCCACATGCATTCTACCTCCACGCAACATCCCAAACCCTTTTATTTTTCATTTTTAAACAGGGTCTTGCTAAATTACTGAGGTCAGCCTCAAGCCTGCTATCCTCCTGTTTTAGCCTCCCAAGTACAGGGATTATAGACATGCGTCACTATGCTCAGTTCATCCATGATTTTGAAGTGACTTTTTAGCAAAGAATAAAATGAAGGAGCAGTCATATAATTTTCTGGGGAAGAACATTCTTGGTAGAGCAATTACAGGTGGGAAGGCCTAAGGCAGACGTATGCTTGGCTGGAGCAATGCATGATGTGGTATGGTAGGAAAGGGGCTACATCCTGGATGGTATGGGGGGCAGTGTGAAGACTTTGGCATCTACTCAGAGTGATTTAGGAAAGCATTGGAAGGCTCTGAGTAGACTCTGAGTAGAGCAGTGATATGTTCAGATTAGGATTCAAAAGCATCATCTATCTTCAATGTTGTATTATTACACCTATCCCTATATCTCATAGTTTAATAATCAATGACATTTAATATTTCATTTAGTAAAATGTCTTCTTTTATTAGTCTTTTCCAAAATTGTATTGTCTGGTTTATATATTTTCCAGGTAATATTTGGAATACTTTTATTTAAACTGAATAATGTTATTAGGATTTGTTTAGAATTGAATTAGATCTAGAGACAAATTTTAGAGGTCTCTTTCTTGTACAATTTATTCCCATGAAAACTATGCTTTCCCTCTGTCCTTACTGAGTCTTATTTTAGTTTTCTTACAAGGGTTGCATTATGTTCTTTATTTAGTTTATCTGGACTTATTATTAAATTTAATTCTAGAATATTTATCTGTGTATTGCTTGTGTGGAATGGCATCTTTTTATTATATTTTCTTACTGATTCTTTTTGGTATCTTGGAAACCTCTGAAAGTTCATATGTGAGTAGACAGATAATCATATTTGACCTCTTTACAAAATTTGTACATTCTAAAATTTTAAATTTGATTTTCTTGTATTTCTTTATTTTAAATCCCTCTTTCCCATGCCTGTGCCTCTTCTTTCTTATTCATTTCATTACCTAAAATGTGAGGAGAATATTAATTAGCCATGATGATCCTTTTCTTGTTTCTGGCCACCCTTTTCTTTTAGCTGATCATTTGTGTAAATCCCTCTGATATTGATAGAGTAAATTGGTTTAATCTCATGTGTTAATTTCTGTCAAATAGCAGTGCTTAGTGTTCTAAAGTTCTGCATTGAAAAAACTAGTTTTTAGCACTGACAATACTATGATTGATTAACATTTTATGCCACAGACTTAAAAATGGATGGTTTGTTACTAGCCTAGAATTTAATATAATGCTAGTTGTTGAGATGTTTCTCATCATAGAGTGCCTATAGATACAGAAGCTGTTAAAATAAATTCGATCCAAAGGTCTCACACCTACACTTACAGTCAGGGTCAAGTTACCATTTGTTTGTTCATTTGTCCCAGAAGTTGGGGAAATGTAAGATAGTAGCAAAGTATAAGGTTCCTGTGAAGAACTCTCAGTTGAACCAGGGAGAATACATCCTTCAAAAAACTTGCAAACAAAAGTGCATTGCTTTAAAGTTTTTCCAAAGAAACTGGTATGAAAATTTAATTCTCCATCTATATCAAACCCAATATTCTGCCTCACAGACAGCAAGATTGCAAGGCAATAATTCACACCACATAGATGGAAATGTAACCATGGATACTTTTATCATCACCACTGATCAGATCTGAGGATCAGATCCTCAAAGAATGAGTGGAGGGTCTTAGTATAACACATAACATCACACAGTCATCCAGCTTGGATGCTGGTGCAAAGTGGTAGAAACAATTGAGGACTATGTCCTAGTAGTTTGGCCTCCAAAATGTCTTGCAGGCATTTTAGACTATGGAAAGGGTAAACTTCACCAGTGGCAAAATAAGATTTTCACTGGATGCCTGCTTGAAAACAGTGAATGTACATTCACTAGAGTAAAGGGGGCAACTTTTATGGGTTACATGTATTACGAGTTGATTTATCTCTTAAGGCAAATGACTCACCTGGGATCTAGAGGGAGTAAGTTAATTTTACATTTTAAAATTCTATTTCCTACAATTAAATACATAAGATGTATCATTTTCACTTGAAAAAGGGAATATAATAACAATAATTATGAAAATTATTAGTGCTAGCTGCATGCTAGACTATTTTTAAAATACTAATATAAGAACTTGAACCCCAGAAAAGTCTGGTTTAATTGTTATGTGGTAAGGTGTTGGGATTTGTATGTCCTGAAAACATCTCTAGGTGATCCTAGTTGGAACACAGGTTGAGAACTACTGCATCATTGCTCCATCACAAAGGGTACCATTTTTTAGTCAAAGTCATTATGTATACAAGTATGTAAAGTAAATAATAACTTTGGAGTTAATGGGTATACTAAAATAATCTCCAAAGAAATTAATCAATTGGAGAAATACTATAAAATTTCTTTCCAGGATAATTGTACTTTAAACTATAAAATCTAAGAATTCCCTGGTATCAACCCAGGACACATAGGTGATATAATGTGTTTTAATTTATCAGACTCTTACTCTTTATGTTTCATAGTTTTAAATGAATACGCCTGCAAGAATAGTTTACTTGAATATAGATTATTGGAAATTAAAAATGAAAAAATGCTTGTATCAGTCAGAAAATATCTCAACTAAAATTTGTTGAATTCCTGCTATGCCACATACTCTTTCAGGCACCAAGGCCAAAGCAAGAAGCAGTAAATAGAATGCACAAACAAAAACCTCTTCCTTAGCTTTGTATGCCCGAGTAGAAAAGATGAACTGCAAGCAAACAAACAAAATGAAGTGTCTAAGCCAGGTTCAGTGGCTCACACTTGTGATTCTAGTACTTGGGAAACTGAAAAAGGAGGATTGCAGGTTCAAGGCCAGTGTTTAGTGAGACCCTGTTTCAAAAATAAAAAGTGAAAAAGGACTGGGGGATGTAGCTCAGAGGCAGAATGTCCTGGGGTTCAATCTACAGAACCAGAAAGAAAGAAAAAGAAAGATAGAGAAGAAAAGAGAAGAGAAGAGAAGAGAGAGAAGAGAAGAAGAGAAGAGAAGAGAAGAGAAGAGAAGAGAAGAGAAGAGAAGAGAAGAGGAGAGAAGAGAAGAGAAGAGGAAGAGAAAAGAGAAGAGAATGTCCCACTTTGAAATCATGACTTTTGTCAAGAAGTTTTCAAGGTGTCTCACAGTCATACTAAATTTTCATTTTCTATTTGTTCATTTCTTCTTTTCTCCTCTCAACTTTACCCCTTCCTTACTCTCATCCGATGTTGCTTTCCATGACATTGTGACTCTAGAAGCCATCTGAAGGAAGATTCAATGTTCTCACTGATCTATCTGTATCTGTGGCTGTGGTTATATGGCCTTCCCTCCTGTTTTAACTGTCCCTGATGTTCATTGTGTACCAAATTCCATCTCCTTTTACTTTCTCAAGTTTATCATGCAGCAATAACAATCTTCCCTTCTATTGTCTCCTTTCCATCAGAGTGTAAATAATCTGTGACAAACTGTCGACCTCATTAAAAGTCCGGGAAACGCCTCTGTCCCAGCAAAAAGAGATGTTTAACTACCCTACTTGAGGCCACTTTCCTCTCTAGGCACCATCCAAGTATTCTGTTCTCTTTGAAGCAAATTCATTGAGTTCTTAATATTCGCACACTCTGATTCCCTTTCTTTCATTCTCCGCTGCGCACAGGCTTTCATCCCAACCGCTCTACTGGAAAAGCTCTTACCCAAGTCACCAGCGACAGCTCCGATGCTAAGCGCAATGGTCAATTTTCAGTCATCATCTTATTTGATCTGTCAGTAACATTTGATGTAGTTTAATCACTTTCCCTTTTAGAACACTTTCTTCACTTGGCTTCCAGACAACTAATTTCTTGTGGTCTTCTTCGGTCATTTCTTCTCATTTTCCTTTTATGTTTCCTTATTTTTCAGACTTCTGAAATTGGAGTGCCCCAGGACTCAGTCCTTTGGCATCTTCTTTTGTTCATGATCAATTATCAAAACTGGCATGAACGTTTAAGGGAAATAATGAGATATAAAAGAATTCATGGATGATTTTAAATGCTATACTTCAATTACTAAATTAAAATATGTCTATAACTCATTTAGTGTGATTATTGACAGAGGTTTAAGTCAACCATATTTCTATTTTTTCTATTTTTCTTGTCTGTCCTTTGTCTTTTTATCTGCTTACTTTTGGGTTGAGTACTTTTTATGATTCTATTTATCTCATGCATATGTTAACTGTTCTATTTTTCTTGCTTAGTTTTGTTTTTAAGTTATTAAGTTTTATGGTACATATATTTAACTTATCAAATTGCCCTTCAAATAATACTATACAAGTTCACATGTAGGATTAAAAAGCTTTTAATAATATACTTTCATTTTCTCTCCTTAAACCCTTCTCCTGTTTTTGTCATATATTTTACTTCTAAATATGTTATGAACTCCACAATATCAATTTTAATTAAACTGCTGTTTATCATTTAAAGCCATTTTATATAATGTATTCATCTCTATATACTATATAAACTATATATGTATATATAGATAGATTATTTTATACTATATAAAAATATATATACATAGGTATATATGTATGTATATAGATAGATTATTTTATACTATATAAAATAATCAGTGACCAGTTATAAACACAGTATCATTAAATAAGTGTTTTCTTGGGTTCAGTATAGCAATATTTCGGCTTTTATAGACTTATACTATTACATTTTTGAGGTCATAGTCCACTAGTCTCCTTCCTTTACCCAAATGGGAAAAAATACAGTGATTAGATAATTATATGTACCAAAAACTACTAGTTGAATTACTTATAGAGAAATGAGTAAACACAACAGACATATTTCGTTTCTGTTTTGTAAAGTGAAGTCTTCCAGAAAGCAGACTAGGTCTTCAGTTGCCTTACCTAAACAAACGTATCACCATGATAAATAATGCGATTGCTCTCAGAAACAACCAAAGAGAAAAGCACCTGTGAGGAGACTGCTTTAGAATCATAGCTATGAAAGTGATTGTTCCAGATTATGGGAGTGTCATGTGTCTGTGTAAGTGTGTGAGTGACTGTGTGTATCTTGGGGAGGGGGCAAGCAGGAATTAGAAGTAGGATGGAGCAGAAGACAGGAAAATGGACTAGACAAAAAGCAATTTTCTTTTAGGAAGATTCTAAGAAATAAGAAAACATATGTGAAAGTAACTTATACATTGTAAATTTTATGGAAATAAAACTTGCTATCATTTCACCTGTAGCTAAATATATTTTAAATGTAGTTGGAATTCTAGTTCAGTGATTATTGAATCCCAATTGAAAGGTTTCTAAGAAACTGGGGGATGATACCTGATGGATTTGATTAGCTCATTGATGTTAAACTTGATACTTTTGATTGCAGTGCATATTATATACCCACTGTAACAGTTCTCATTTTCAATTCTAAATGGCTAAATCCTATGATAAAGATTTCTAAAAGTTTTTGCAACAAATAGTATTTTGATACCATCACTAATAATGACTTTTTTCTCTCTGCTTTCCATATCTATTCCATTATAAGTCCAATCTTTGAACCTGGGTTTATCCTTTATAAGGTAAAAGACCATCTAGAAAATAAGATGACATTGATGCTTATTCTATTATAATAACATTTTTTGTGACATTTTGTGAAAAACAATACCAATCTAGAATCTATTTTGGCTCAATTTTTCCTTAGCTTCACATATTAAATTATACTAGGAAATTGGTGGAAAGAGGAGGAAAGAAATTGAGAATTTAGTTATTTAGGATGAATGTCTAAAAATTTCTCATATTTTAAAATTGTATAGTATTTATTTGTCATGATTGCTTTTATAATGATCATTTGCTATCTTATGACAAGATATATATATATATATCCTAATAAAATTTTTGACAGAAGAACTGTCACTGAACTTTTTAAGTGTTTCTATCTAAATCAGCTAAATTTTATATTTTAAGTTATTGTAAGAGGAAATGTTATGTATATATGTATATATGTATATATGTATATATGTATATATGTATATATATTCTTCTAAATATAGCTGAATATTTTATTTACATCAGTGCTCAGTATATGGATATATAAGATATATCCATACACTCACACACATATATTTTTTTTCTTTTTTGGCACTGCTGGGGATTGAACCCAGGGACATTCTATGTCCAAATTACACCCCCAGGCCTTAATGCTTATTGAATGTCCCCTTCAAACTCATGTTGAAATGTAACTGCCATTGTAATAATGTTGAGCGTTCGGGCCTTTGCAGTTAGGTCGTGGGATACTGCTCTCAGGATGGAATTAATGCCATTATCTTGGGAGTGAGTTCCTGATCAAGAGGATGAGTTGGCCATTTGTATTTCTTCTTCTGTGAAGTGTCTCTCCCTTTTCCCTTCTTCTCATATATGCTTGCAAGCTCTTCTGCCAGGTTACGACACAGCATAGAGGCACTTGCCGGATACTGGTGCCATGCACTTGAACTACTCAGCCTCCAGTACTGTGAGCCAAATAAGCTTCCATTGTTTTTAATTATGCTCTGGTATTTTGTTATAGCAGCAAAAAATATACTAAGACACATTTTATCTCTTGTCTTATCAATTATTCACTTTCTCTCTTGCATTTTCCCTAAGGCTTCTCTCTGCCTGCCTCTTTTCCTGGTTTTTTTTTTTTTTTTTGTGTGTGTGTTTTAGTAGAGTTCATATGTAGAGCAGGTAAATTCACAACAAATTGAGCAGAAAGCAGAGAGTTCTCATGTACCGCCCCAGCTGTACTACTTTCAACATTGTTACAATCCTTAAAGTTCATAATTTCCATTAGGGTTCACTTTTTAATCTTATACAGTCAATAGTTTTGACAAATGTATAATTCTATGTATTTGATCATTATAGTATCATATAGAATATCTTCCCTAAAAATGCTGTGTTCCACCTATTCATCTCTCTCTCCATCCAAACCCTGACAGCCACTGAACTTTTTAATAACTCCATAGTTTTGCTTTTTCCACAATGTCATATAGTTGGAATCATTACAGTAGGTAACCTTTTCAGGTTGGTTTCTTTAAGTTAGTATTATGCACTTAAGATTTTTTCATAACATTTTATGGCTTAATAGCTCATTTCTTTTATTGATGAATAATATTGCACTGTCTGGATGTGCCACCATTTAGTTATCCATTTAGTGCTGTTGCTTCCAAGTTTTGGCAATTATGAGGAAAGCTGCTATAATCTCCCTTATGCAGGTTTTTGTGTGAGTTTAAGTTTTCAATTCACTTGCATATATATACCAACAAGAATATTTTGGGGTTGTATGGAAAAGCTATATCTGGATTTGTAAGAAACTCCTAAGCTGTTTTCCAAAGTGGTCATTTTGCATTCCCACCAACAATTAATGTAACTTCCTGTTGTCCCACATCCTAATCGGCATCTAGTGTTGTCAGTGCTTTGGATTTTGATCATTCTAATAGGTGTGCAATGGTACCTTATTGTTGTTTTATTTTAATTCTCTAATGACACAGAGTGTTGATCATTTTTCATATGCTTATTGTCATCTGTATATCTTCTTTGGTGAGGTATCCATTCATGTTTTTTGCCCATGACCTGATTGAGTTGTTTGTTTTCTTATGGTTGAATTTTAAGTCTTCTTTTGCATACAGATTATATAAAAGTACTTTATCAAATGAATTTTTAAAAACATTTTCTACAATTGTAGACTTTTTTAATGTTAATGAACCTCCATTTATTTTTTTCATAGATTATACACTTGGTCTTTCATCTAAAAAGTCAACACCAAATTTAGTCACTGAGAATTCTGTGTCATTTTCTAGGAATTTTACAGTTTGACATTTAACACTTAGATCTATGATCCATTTTGAGTTAATTTTTTAGAAAAATATAAGGTCTGTGTTTAGATTCTTTATTTTTTATTCGCATGCAGATATCCAATTGTTCCAGCATTGCTTGTTAAAGATTCTGCTTCTTTTATGCTTACAAATACACTTAAATCTATCTTAGCTAATCAAAACACTTTGATTTGATATAACATATTCCCAAACCAGCAGGATATCAGTAAAGGGGACATCTGTGCTTTCAGTCTCCACATTGCAAACTTCTTCACCCACCCCTAAAATATGGCTCACAGACTCTTCTCTCTACAGAAATCACCTCTGGAAGATAAGTTATTTCATTCCTACTTATAATTACTTTCAGGAATTCTGAGACACAGGTTGCTTTTGCTTTTTTCCCCCCTTAGGTGAACTTCTCTTTTTCATCTTCATTTCTGATTCTTCTTCATCATTTCCACTCCTTATCATGGAAACTGCAAAAATTTTCTGTTTTTTTTTTTCCTATGTGACTTGCCAGATTTGACAACAGACAAGCCTGGGAGTTTGGGGAGATGACTGTGTAATTAAGTGTAATAGGGATCTCAAAAGGAAGATTCTACATGGAGAAGAAAATCCACATCTATTAAATACAACATTTTAGTATGCTATCCAGAGGTATATGTTCTATCACACCTAGAATTTGAGAAAGAATAAAAGCAAGGCTGTAGTTTTGGAATGAGCTTTGAAGCCACGAAGGCCTGTCAGGATACAGATATAGAACAGAAAAGGAAGATAATGGGAACCAACCAGGAATTTTTGCAGCTTCCAAATGTAGAAGCAAATAAATAAATAAGAACAGGGAATAGTGCTTAAAAATTGCTAAGAACTTGATCTTTTATGTTCTAATTGTGGGTATGTGAGGTGATGAATATTTTAATTAGGTTGATTTAATAATTTCCCAATGTGCACATATATCAAAAATCATATCAGATACTATATATATATAATTTTTATTTGCCAATTATACCTTATAAAAAGAACAGAGAACAATAAACAGTTTTCAAAAATCTATAGAACCAAAAGCTGGTTTTTTGAAAATGTTGTTATCCCACTCAGATCCCCTTAAGTGGGCCTTGGTATCCATTTCTCAGAGACTGTGAATGATGGTTCCTAATGGCTCATAATTACCCTCTTTCATGAAGAATTGCCCTGAGATGTGACAGAGACTCCTTGAATTGGGAGTTATGTCCTTATCAATTAGGACAACCTGTGGCCAATGACTGATTGGCACCTTATCTCAAGGTAGGATTAACAATGTGGGGCAGATTGTGCCCCCATGTAACTCAATAATAGCAGGCTAAAATTAGTTTATTTTCTATCTGAAAAGCCCATCCTTGATTAGCTTTTCTCTCTCCCATTTCTGACTCCAATTAATTCCCTTTTCCCCTCAGTGTATCTGATTCTTAAAAATCTAGTTAGAGGAAACTGAACTTAAGACAGTTTGTACTAAAAATGGCTTAGGAATCTGACACTAAAGATGGGATACTGGAATGTGGATCGCCTGCCAGCTGGATGACAGTGAAGACCTCGTCACTACTGCTAGATGCATTACAATTGTCTATGGTTTGCTGTGGTAGTACAATTTAGAAGACTTTTGCCTGTGCTGCAGTGGGATGAAACACAGGAAGCAGAACCGCCAGCCAGTGTGATTTCTCTGGCATTTGATAGCTATGGATAAAATATTTATTGTGGAATTGTGGAAGTGGATGAGGGTTGCAAAGCATGGTTGAAGAGAGAAGATGATAGATCTGGCTCTATTAATGAGTAATTTAAAATAAGTTTGAGAATCAAGTGGCTTCCATGGCAGTTAAAGACACATTTATCTCCTGTAACCTGAAGGTAAACAGAACTGAAGATCAGGCACAGATGTTTATCATAAAAGTGGCAAAGAATCATAGAAGGCTAACTTACCAGTATGATCAAAGAATCACATTTTTAATTTTACTCTGTGTTAAAAATGTTAATTAATATGAGTTTATTTTTTATCTTAATGGAGTACAATTAATACACAATGAACTGTAAAAATTTAATGAGTTCAATTAGATAAGTTTGGATACATGTCTCCACCAGTGAGACTATTACCTCAATCAAGATGGTGACCATATCTGTCACCACCAAAACTTTCCTCGTTAATCCCCTACACCTGCCCTCCCTTGGATAGAAAAAACACTGTGTTTGAATATAAAATTATCAAATTATCAAATATTTACTAAGGGTATATCATTCATTATACATTAAGAACAAATGTAAGCCGGGTGTGGTGGCACACGCTTGTAATCTCAGTACTTTGGGAGGCGGAGACCGGAGGATCTGGGTTCGCGGCCAGCCTCAGCTCTCTCTGTCTCTCTGTCTCTGTCTCTCTCTCTCTCACCCTGTCTCTCTCTCTCTCTCTCTCTCTCTCTCTCTCTCTACCTAGTGAGGCCCTCCGCAACTTCGTGAGACCCGGTTTCAAAATAAAGTATAAAAAAAATAGGGCCGGGGGTGTAGCGCGGAGGTAGAACGCCCCTGGGTTCAATCCCCGGTACCGCCAAAAAAAAAAAAAAAGAATAAATGTAAGGTTTCTCTGTTTCAAGTAGAAATAAGCTTGTATAAGGGGGAAGAAGAATGACAAAAACCAAATAGAAAGAATATGTATTGGGCAGTGTAGTGCCAGTCGCCATGGATGGCTGGGGAATGGCATGAGAAGTCTGGGTTAGGTGATAGGTTCTGTAAAATAAACATGGTACAGAAAAGGAGGCCACCACCCATTATCAAGATCAAGGACAAGCTCCTCATTTCCCTCAGACTCACTCTGACTTTAGCATGTTGTGATCAAAATTAGATATGTGTCTCAAGCTCATTATAACTGACAGTTATTACCGTTGAGAAACATCTGCCATGATTTCTTTTCCATGCAACTTCCTTGCTGTGTGTTAGAGTGACTAATGAAGATGAAAACAATCGATTTATGGACAAGTTCTTCTGCCCCTTTAACATTGTGCGCTCTTCTTGAATCAGCGACAACACAGTTAATTCCCCTTAGCTATTCCCTATCAACAATGCGAGAATGTCATGGACACTTTCCAGGTGAAGCTTCCAGAGCTGATAATATTGAATGCCATTATGAAAGGCATTTACATTCACATGGAATAGGCACTGAAGCAGGAGTGAGAGTTCCATTAAACTTTGCATTATCTCAAGGAAAAGACAACCACCACATCCTTCTTATCCTGGCTGTGAAATCCTTTTGAGCCCCTTGAAGCAGTAGCAGCTTGTTTTTTCAGAAAAAAAAAGTTATTTTCAAGAATGCTGTATCTCAGTGTGAACAGGAGACGTGGGGTTTGTTGTCTTCAGTGTCCTCCAGCAGTCACACTGCTAGACCTTAATCACTGTATTTACCATGCCTTGTCATATTGTTAGGATATTTTTCTATCTGTGCCCCTAGGTATGTAATTAAATTTGTTATTGCAACATAAGAAAGAAAACAGAAGTCATAAAAGCACCTCATATTTTATTTTATTTAGCTTCAATTTTCAGACATGGATTTTCGTGTATTGTTGTTATTAAATTTTAATCCTTGACCTTTCTCTTGTATTGTTAGAAGGAAAGATAAGAAATGTTGTAAGCAATTTTGACTTTGATTCTTTTGATAACAATGAGTTTATATCTACCTAAAATAGATGCATTATTTTAAAATATCTGAAGTGAGTTGAATGATGTCAAGCAAAACTGTGCCCACCCAGAACTTGAGAATGTGGTTTGATAAAGAATAGCCTTGGTAGGTTGGTATGGTGGTACATGCCTGTAATCCCAGTACTTGGGAGGCTGAGACAAGAGGGTCACAGGTTCAAGGTCAGTCTCAGCAACTTAGTGAGACCTTGTTTCAAAATAGAAAATAATCCAGGCATGGTGGCGCATGCTTGTAATCCCAGTACTTGGGAGGCTAAGACAGGAGGAGCACAGTTTCGCAGCCAGCCTCAGCTACTTAGTGAGGCCCTCTGCAACTTAATTTAGTGAGGCCCTCTGCAACTTAATGAGACCTTTTTTCAAAACAAAGAATAAAAAATAGGACTGCGGGTATAGCTCAGAGGTAGAATGTCCCTGGGTTTAATCCCCAGTACCACAAAAAATAAAAATTAAAAATAAAACAAAATAGAAAATAAAAAAGGGCTGGGGTATAGTTCAGAATTAGAATCCCTCTGGATTCAATCTCTAATACCAAAACAATAAAAAATAAAAAGAATGTCCTCAGGATAAAGATCTTTCGATAAAGGCCTTTGTAGATATAAAGTAAGGATTTTGAGATGAGATCATCCTGGATTAGGGTGGGCCCCAAATCCAAAAATGACTGCCTTTATTAGAGAAAGAAAAGGAGAATACATAGACATAGGAAAGACTGCATGTAAAGATGGAAGCAGAGACTGGAGTTTTGCAGCCACACAGAACAATACCTGAAGAGACTACAAGTTGAAAGAGACAAGAACAGTTTCTCCTCTGGAGCTTCAGATGGAGTGTGATCCTGCTAATATTTTGATACCAGACATTTGGGTCCAGAATGGTAATCAAACAAATTTATGTTGTTTTTTTACCACCCAAGTTGTTGTTATTTGTTTTGCAGACCTATGAATCGAACATAAATTTTGACACTAGGAAGTGGAGTGCTCCTGGTAGAAGTGACTTGGAATTGTGTAGTGGGTAGGTGGTTATTATGGGTTGGATTTAGAATGTCCCCCAAAAGTTCATGTGTTGAAAACTTGTTCCCAAGGCAGCAATGTCCAGAGGTGGGATTTTTAGGAATTAATTTGATCATGAGGGCTCTAACCTCATAAATGGATTAATCCATTTGATAGATTAATAATTTGAATGGATTACTGGGAGGAGGTGGATACTGTAGAAAGTTGGGAGATGTTTGGAGGAATAGGTCATTGAGAAAATGGCCTTGGGCACTATATCTTGTCTCTGGCCTCTTTTTCTTTGCTTCCTGGATGCCATGAACTGAGCAGATTTCCTGTACCATGCCTTTCTACCATGATGTCATAGCCAGCTGATCATGGTCTGAAACCATGAGCCAAAATAAGTTGTTTTTCCTCTAAGTTATATGTGTCAGACAATGTTTTGGTCACAGCAATGAAAATCTGGCTAACAAAATGCTGGAAGAATTTTGAGGCATGCGATGGAAAAAGGAGGGATTACACCAAGTGATTCTCGGTAGAAATATGGAAATTAAAGGCTCTTCTGGAATGACCTTAGAAGAGTACAGCAGGAAAAAAAAACTGTCATCTTAGAGAATAAATATATTGGCATGAACAGATTGTTGGTAGAAAGATGAACATTAAAGGTTTGTATTCATTACTGGCAAGACCTCAGAAGGAAATTAGGAACATATTATAGGAAACTGGAAAAAAGACTTGTGTTGTATAGTAGCAAAAAAAAAAAAAAAAAACCTTGGCTGAATCATACTCTACTGTTGGATGTAAAGCAGAACATGTGGTTAATAAAGGTGGATATTTACTGAGGATCTTTCCAAGCAAAGTGTTGAAGGTACTGCTAAGTTTCACTTTGTACTTATAGTAAAATGAAAGTGGAAATGGGTAAATTGAGGAAAGAACTCCTAAACAAAAGAAGCAGCACTTGATGGTTTGCAAGCTTCTCAGCCTATCCAAATCTCAAAGGATTCTAAAATTAGGAAATCTACTGTTGTAAAAATATGCCCTGGAGACAGGGCCAAGGTCATAGCTGGTCAACTTTTTGTTGAAGAGATGAAGGATGGGACTCTTGAATTCATTCAACCATCTCAGCTGAAGCCAGCAATAGAGATGGGGTTATCCAAGAAAGGTCTATGGAGGACACTTTTTTCTAATGGTGTGGATACTCATGACATACATGGAAGGCCCACATATTTGGGGGAATATTTGGTTAGCAGAAATTCAGCAGTTTAGACTGGAAGGAATGGAGACTGGATGAAATGGAAGAAGGTTGTCAGAGTCCCCAAATTCTACAGACAGGAAACAGGCTGGTAAAGTTACTAAGCAACTCTAATGGCAGAACCTAAGTTGCAGAGGCTAGGGCTGTGGGCCCAGAGGCACAGGTTTGAACTGCAGGTGTGGAGGCAGAGCAGGTAGTTATGTGGGCCAGGGGATAATGTGGCTGCTGCCACCAGAGGCACCACAGAGGGTAACTGAGACAAAGGCCCAGAGCGTGAAGCCAAGGGCCACAGAGGACATAATGGGTACAATATATATTTCTGGAAATATGTGAACAAAATATCTAGGGAAACTATTTCCAGTTTAGAGCACCTAAAAATATAAAGAAATTGTATTTTAGAATTCTTTTTGTAAGTCAAGCCAGATCCAGAGCAGCAAGCAAGCTGTGAAGCTGGCCCTCCCTCGGGGTATCTGCCAAGTCATACAGCCTAGATTTGAACAAATATATGCAGAGGGTTCAGGAGAGAAATCTTGAGAGCTACTGGGAAGCTGAATTAGAAACAACCTTCATACAAAAAGGCAACTCTCTTGTTGAGTAAACAAGGGGAATAAAAGCTCTACCTTACACCAAAAGGTGTGAGAACACTTGCTTGTTTTACTACAGAAATAACAGAATACAATAGTATGGAGTAGAAATCAGAAATGAGCATAAAACCAAACATATACATAGATTTTAGAACAAAACATAGGATTCTCACAAATAAAAAATATAAAAATTGAATTTTTAACATACCTGAATCCAGTACTTAAGAATATTAATAAACTTGAAAGATCTAAGGAGTTCACATATGATAGACATAAAAAAGGTATTTATTAAAGATGACTAAAGAGACGAATGGATCACAAAATTATGGGAAATACACACAGTGGAATTCTACCCAGCAATAAGGAAGAACAAAATAATATCATTTACAAGAAAATGGAAGGACCTGGAGAACATTATGTTAAGTGAGATCAGCCAATCACAGAAAGAGAAGGGCCATATGTTTTCTCTAATATGCACAAGCTAGGGAGTAATGGGGATACAAAAGGGACTCCAGACAATAGTGGAGAAGCCTCAGTGGAGCCAGAGAAGTGGTCTAAGGGAAGGGGAAGGGGAAGAATG
>PVJS01003095.1:0-78236 GCA_004027185.1 Glis glis
GTGCATGTGTGTGTGCGTGTGCGTGTGTGTGTGTGTGTGTGTGTGCGTGTGTGTGTGTGTGTTCTTGGTTATTCTGGAATAAGGCAGAGAGTGGGTTTTTTTTTCATATATGGATAAGATCTTTTCCAAAGATTATCTTAAAACCAACTAAGAAAACAATCCAAGTAGGCTGGGGAAGTTGGATGCCTTGCAGGAATAAGTCGGTTTCCAACATTGCCTGACAATTCTTATTAAGTGAATTATTTCTGCAGTCGGAACCCATGGCCTCTTCTGCACCCCAGCCTCCACTTCTCTAGCACCTGTGCCTCCTGGTCCTGTGGGTGTCAGTCACTTGGGTCCTCAATGCCCAAATAACATGGCCTAAATCCTTTGGCAGTAAGCTTGGAAAATCTGGCCAAACTTGAGTGTGTCCTCCTCCATTTGCAGAGCCACAGCTGCCCTGCTCCGCCAGACCTCCTCTGCCACAGCCAGTGGCTTTTTTTTTCTTGCCCCTCGACAAGTGAGCTTTGGCTGACAGAAGCAGGCCCGTCTCCCTCCTCCACCTCCACTCTCCTCTCTGCTTTCCCCTGAATCCCCAGTTTGGTGCGGGCAGTGTTAGCTTCCTTTGCTTCTCTTTCCAGCTGCCAAGTCCAAGCCAGCCTCTAACCTAGATGAAAATCATTTATTTAAAAGTACCAAACAACCGAGAGTATGTGGACGGTGGGCTATATAGATGTATAGCCTTCTGTATTTAATGGTTTCTGCTTTCTAACCATTATCGGTTCTGTTAATAACCTTGTCTATTGATGATGTTTTTAAGAAAGCGCTCCTTGCTGTTATTTACAAACAACAGTGCGTTCGGCAGCCGGAGGCCTTGACAGATGCCTGCTCTCTGAGTTCTCCTTCCAATGCCCCGCTCTTCTCCTGTAGCGTATCCAAGAAAACATAGCCATTAACCAACTAGTTACCTTTGAACTGCAATATAGAATGTGAAGATGAAGATTTATTTCCTTTAATTTACTTAAAAAGAAACCTCTGTGCTAGCAATAAAGCATTTATATTGTGTACTTCTCGGGATCGTGTGTCTGTGCTTGTAAGTGCGTGTCACACTGAGTACACGCAGTCCTTCTCAGCGGCTGGGGGTTTCAGCTGTACTGCTCCCACAGGCCACTGAACAGGAGCCTCTAGGAGGAGATTTTTATAAACAAAAACTTCAGTTTCTGACACTATATAAAATCCATGTGTGCAGAGAGTTTGTGTAGCAAGTAATGTAACCAAATATATGAATAGTTTTCATACAAAATACCTCAGTGGAAGATAAAATGTGGAGAAGTTTGCAGGGCCCACGCTCACTGTCATGGGCTGTGCGGCCAGAGCCACAGTGCCCAGGCATCTCACCATCATGACTGTGCGGCCAGAGCCACACTGCCCCAGGCATGTCACCATCATGACTGTGTGGCCAGAGCCACACTGCCCAGGGGATGTCACCATCATGACTGTGCGGCCAGAGCCACACTGCCCAGAGCATCTCACAGGAGCTTTATTTGTATTTACCAAAGTGAAATGAAGTCACAGGCTGACAATCTGATGAGATAGTTTGCACCTATGAGCAGAAAGCTGTAAATGGGGACTAAACTGTTGGCTCGGACTTCCTGGCTCTCTCTCTGTTCTCTGAGTTGAGCTTTTGGGGAGAAGTTCCTATCCTTTGGACCTACACAACCCCCACTTGTGATCCTTGGAATCTCCATCCACGTTCTGGTCAAGTGAGACAGAAAACCTAGGACTTAGCTCCAGAGTAAATAGGACTAGCAGAAAGAAGTGCATTGTCCTGCGCTGGGGTTTGTTGCTATGTCTGCGGGTATCTGGTCCTTCAGAGAAACAAATGCAGCATGGAAGAAGCAGCCCTGGGGCGCGGGGTCAGACTCAGATGCAGGATAGGGGCTCCCTATGAATTGACCTTATGTTCAGTACATGGAGCCTCAGGCAGAAAATGAGAAAGGTGGGCCTGGAGTCGTCACTTAACAGTCCTTCAACATGGTGCCACTCCAGCACGTGTGGCTAGCAGGAATCTGGATAAGGTTGACATAAGAAAGGATTTTTGGCAAAAGGGGTGACCTTTTAGATGGAGGTGGGGCTGAGTTTGACATTCTTACACGATAGTGACAAGAGTGGGCACTGCGTACCGGCAGTTGGTCAGCCAGAGGTGCTCCGAGGAAATGTAATAGGAAATAAGGAGTCACTGGTGGGCTGGAGCTGGCGAGGGAGGGCAGCAGTGGTCAGCGCACACTGGTTCAGAGCAAAGTGGATGGAAGGAGAAAGAGACCATCAGGGCAGTTTAACATAACACTAGCTCAAGCCATGGGGATGGAGAGAAAGAAACAGGTCAACGAAGTGACCAGCCCTTGAATGAATATGAAAGAAGGAAAAGGTAATTGAATTTCAAACTCGGGCAAGTGGGGACACAGCAGCACCACTGCTCTAGAAACCGAAACATGGGACGAAACGTCAGGGAGGGATCTGGACTTCGGCCTTCAGACATGGAAATTGTAGGGTGATGAAGAGACAACCCGATTGGAATCTCCAACAGGTGCCTGGAGACGGGACTAGAACTTGGCTCGGACGACTTGACTGGCATAGCCCTAAAAGGGATGGCTCCAGATACAGAGGGAGAGACAATAAAACAAGGCCAGGGCCAGGGAGCAGGAGTACAGCAGAGAAGACAGAGGCTTTGGTCAGAGAAATGATGTGTGAAGAAAGCCTCGCCTCCTCCCCCTCTTCCTCCACAACGGCTTACTACAGCAGGCGCTAGCACGGGTCCTGGCGATGCACAGCAAGCCAGACATGACTGCTCCCTTGCAAAGCTCATAGTGTAAAGCGCCCCACAGCCAATAATGGCTTCCCTCACTGTCTTCCTGTAACTCCTTCCCAGCCACACTTGCCCAGTTTATGGGAGGGTAATATGGTACCTTTCCCACGCCTGCACAGCGGGTGGCCCCGAATGACAACTCTGCCCGTGGCACTAGCCAACTAGCAACGTGGCAGAGTGAAGGGCATGGTGCTCAGAGTCAGAAGCGGGGTGAGAAGTCGTCACGGGAGTGCTGAGCTACTGTTTAGAAGGCATGGGTCTTTGCGCGAGTCGCATCACTCACACGGGCCTCCGCTTGCTCGCTGGTCGGGTGGAGGAGGATCATTCCCACTCTGCTACTTCACAGAGGTGTGAGGATCGTCACCACGGACGACGACATTTCTTCAGCTGGTCTGAGACACCAGCTGCACACACACAACTCTAAACCACTACAAAAAATAAAAGCAAAATGCTCTCCGTTACTTTGCTGTCCGGTCTGTAGGACATCAGAATTCATCATTTCTCCCCGGCTTTGAAGCCATCATGCAAACCCGTGCTCTCCAGGATGGTTTCCTGTGAGAAACCTTGCAGGCAGGAGGGCTTCTTTGCCTGGAGGCCAGGCCTCCACTGGATAGCGCAAGCCAGCTCGGGGAAGGAATCCCAGTCCAACTCTCCCCAGGTTTTGGTCCTGTCTGTTCTACACATTGTTCAGATCTGTTGTAGGGTGGTTACAAGATCTGCAGCTGCGGCCGGGCTGTCTGTACCACCCTGAGCATCTTCTCCTCTCCAACCCCTGCTCACCAGTGGAGGCCCGCTGGGGGCGGAAGCATGGCTCTGGAGCCACATGACACCCTCTTCCTATTCAAGTCCCCTGTTGAATTCTCGCTTGTTTATTGGTTAGATCGAAAGGAAGCTAAGCCTGTCATTTAGGCTTTGACATGAAACTGCTTGAATAAGGTTTCCTTTGGCCCTTCGTCTATGCAGCAGGGAGGAGCCCGGAACCGGCCAGGCCTAGCCGCACGCCTGTGTGAGCATGAACGCTGTGTGGCTGCAAGGTCTCTGGGCTTGGCTATTTGGTTTGGTTCTTCCGCCCTTCCTTTCCTCATGAAATTGATGTCAGTTATCAAGTGAGTTGGAGTCGCCTAATTTCTTTTACAACACGGTTTTGCCAGTCCGTTTTCAGAAGTGCGCATCTGGTTTCATATTTTATAGCGTAAGGAGCATAAAAAGTACATCAACCCAAGACCCCTCCAGTGCCTACTCCACCCGCAGCCAAGAGCAAGGCTTCTAGGACCCTGGGAAGACAGATCTCTCTCCGATTTCCAGGCAGGTGCATCCAACTTATGCACTGACACGGTACTTCCCCCAGTTCCTCCTGGCTGGTGACTTAGAGTGACAACTCTCAGGACTCCCAGGAGAGTAACTGAGTAGCAAGGAACAAGAACCTGTAGTGCTTAGCTTGCCAGAGCTTGGCAAACCCAAGAGAAAGGTCTGTTTGCTTGCTAAGCAGCTGGGGCCAGAAGTCTCCATTTCCCAAGTTAGCTTCATTCATAAACAACACAGGATTTCTGTCAAATGGAATAAACCCCAGATGCCGCTTGTTAATACAATTAACTCATGTTTCCTGGTGGCCCGGAGGGAGGTGTGATGCCCACAAACACTCTCAGAGCCTGAAGCAGTGTCCACTCCCAGTCTTAAACTGTCGTGCGAGGAGACACGCCACCGTGCCTGTCCCCGTCCAGGGGAGGCGGGAGCAGGGGCTTGTTGTCAGGCAAAGACCAGGAAACGGGTGTGTATGTGTTTGTGGACAGGATCACCCACGCATCTTGGGCGTTAGTCTTTGAAGTTCAGCTCTGACATGCTCTAATTCCAGAAGGTGGAGCTTGTCAGTAATATGGTGCACACCTGTGATCACAGCACTCAGGGAGCTGAGGTGGGAAGAGGGCTTGAGCTTAGGAGTTTGAGACCAGCCAGGCCGACATAATGAAACCCTGTCTCAAAGAGAGAGAGAGAACTTCCCGATGGGCAAAGGAACAGAATTCCAATGTGCCCCACCATGCTCTAGCTATGTGCCCTTGACAAAATAGCCACCCAAATCCTCAGTTTTCTCTCTTGTAAAATGGGCTGGTAGCACTACCCACTTCACACATCTGTCAGGAGGTGGAAAAGAACATTGTGTAAACTGCTTAACCCCCATGGTAAGAGCTCAAACAAGTGGTAACTGTTAATAATAATAAATAAATCATATTCGCAAAGTCACTGAGACCCAGAGATTTCTTTTTCTGAATACTTTTATCATTGCATTGCAATTATACACCATAGTGAGGTTCAATGCGATACAAACATATATGTGCACAGCTCTTCGTGTACTTCCCTCCGCATCCCACCCTACTCCCCTCTCCCGCCCTGTCCATGCTAGAAAAATCGGTAGTAATACCTTTAAATACTGCCAAAGTTGCCGGGCGTGGTGGCGCACGCTTGTAATCCCAGTACTTTGGGAGGTGGAGACCGGAGGATCCGGGTTCGCAGCCAGCCTCAGCGCGCGCGCGCACGCTGTCTCTCTCTCTCTCCCCGTCTCTCTCTCTCTTTCTCTCTCTCTCTCTCTCTCTCTCTGTCTCTCTCTCTCTACTTAGCGAGGCCCTCTGCAACTTCGTGAGACCGGTCTCAAAATAAAGTATAAAAAAAATAGGGCTGGGGGCGTAGCGCGGAGGTAGAACGCCCCTGTGTTCAATCCCCGGTACCGCAAAATAAATAAATAAATAAATAAATACTGCCAAAGCATTATTTAAACTGGTCCCTCCCTCAATCCTCCTTTTCCCCTCTCCACCTCCCTGCCCCAGTCCCCTTCCACTTATTCTACTGGTCTCTCCACATTTATTCAAAGTGCCCTATGTTTCCTGTCTTTTCTCTAGCTTCCACCTACGAGAGAAAACAGACAACCCTTGACTTTCTAAGACTGGCCGATCTCACTTAGCATCATACGCATACAAGATGCTGCCATCGCTCCCATCTGTTTAAAAGAGCAGGTAGCAAGAAGGGGCCAAAGGTAAAGGGTGAGAGAGGCAAATGTTAACGTAGAGGAGGGCTCTGCCAACTTGAGTTAAGCGTTAGCTGGGTTGAGATCGTTATTACTAGATCATTATTGGCATTGTTATCACGGTCCCCAAACTTGAGGAACATGGCGGCATTTTGCCTGGGAGTGGAAATGACTTGTCTCATTCAGATATTCACATTGAACCACAGCAGTCCTCGGGAAGGTCCTGGAAGAGGGACATTCTGAGAAAGCATCTCCCCTCCCCAGAGCCACAAAAGGAGACTCTGAAAACAGCCCAGCCCGCTCTGCCAGGTGTTGCAAACAGGACCTTCTCCCAAGCAGGGGCTGACGTAACATCAGCAAAGCCTTTAGGACAGCAGATAGCAAAGCTGCAAATGCCCAGGACAGTCCTTCTGTCACTTACTTCCTTTGTTTTCATTCTCACAAGTGACAATTATTTTTGTAAACTAGATATAAGGCTTGCCCACAGGATGGATGGATAACCTTAAAAAACCTAAGAAAAGTAAGCCCGTGCTTGGAAACCCACTCAATCCTGAGGGCCCCGCTTGGGGTGTGATGACCCAGCATTCTGATTTGGCTTTTTCTCCTCCTTTTCCTTCTCAAAGATAACACATAAGTTAGTGCCAAAGCCACATACATATTGGAAACGCTTGTCATTTTTTTCCCACTTACCCTCAGCGATATCAAGGGCTTTGTAATAAATAAACTTGTCAGGAATTCTTTTCAGGAAACTAAACCACAGTCCTCATCTCGTCTATTCAACACATTGTTCAGAAATGTTTTGGTAACCTTTAAAGCCCGACTCCAGGAGAAAGGTTCCCGTAGCCTGCAATTAAATTCTTTCCAATTTCGAAGGTCATTGAGACTTTGGGAGATGTGCTTATTACACAGGTTTGAGTCACGCAGCCATGTCCTCAGCTGAGGGGGCAAGAAGGTACAGCACTTGCAAGAAGAATGTTCCAGAGCCACCAAGCTGTGCTGGGTGGAGAGGAAAATCTGCAGGGCGCCCACGGCTGCCCACCGCGGGGCTCGAGCTCCTGTGGCGGGGCCAGGGTGTGAACAGGTCGCCAGCAAGGAGGACCAGCTGGATGGAAGACCACGCAGAACCCTGAGGTTGAGGAGTCTGTTCTCAATGCCCCAACCTGCCCACATGGTCCTCCCACCATGGCAAAACCTGCTCATGGCAGGGACTCCAGCAGGTACATACACACCTGTGTCTACAGCCGCACTCCTCAAACGTTCATCGATGCGTGAACAGATAAGCAAAACGCGCCAGGCGTGGATGTGGAGATGGGTTTTTTCCTTTTATATTTCTTGTAGTGAATCCTAAACTATTCTTTCTTCTGATCAAAACTGAAATTACACTAAATGGTCCCCTTTGCCACTCACCAAATCCAAAAGAGGCTAAAGTCATTCTCCTGGTACTCAGAGTTACATACACACACACACACACACACATATATATATTTGTTTGTTTGTTTTTGTGGTACTGGGGATTGAACCCAGGGGCATTCATTCTATTTCTGAGCTACACCCCCAGCCCTATTTTATTTTATTTTATTTTATTTTATTTTATTTTATTTATTTGTTTATTTATTTTGCAGTACCAGGGATTGAACCCAGGGGCGTTCTACCTCCGCGCTACACCCCCGGCCCTATTTTTTATACTTTATTTTGAAACCGGGTCTCACGAAGTTGCGGAGGGCCTCACTAGGTAGAGAGAGAGAGACAGAGAGAGAGAGAGAGAAAGAGAGCGAGAGAGCTGAGGCTGGCCGTGAACCCGGATCCTCCGGTCTCCGCCTCCCAAAGTACTGGGATTACAAGCATGCGCCACCACGCCCGGCCTTATTTATTTTAAAACAGGGTCTAAGTTGCTGAGACTGGCCTCAAACCTGCCATCTTCCTTTCTCAACCTCCCAAGTACTGGGATTACAGGCATGCGCCACCACGCCCAGCTACATATATTAGATACACACATATATCTTATTAGCAAATTACAATGATTAATATATCATATGTTAATGTATGTAATATATATTATTTAACCTTAAAAAGGAAGAAAATTGACACATGCTAAAACATGAATGAACCTTGAAGGCACTATGTGAAATGAAATAAACCAATAACAAAGGACAAATACTGTATGATTTCACTCAATGAGGTACCTAGAGCTGTCAAATTCACACATGGAAAGTAGAATGGCGATTGTCTGGGCTGAGAGGGAGGGAGGGAGGAATGAGGGGTTTGTGTTTGATGGCCGTGGAGTTTCATGTGGAGAAGTTCTGGAACGGGATGGTGGTGATGTACGCAGCAATGTGAATGTACTAAATGCTGCAGAATTGTGCACTTAAAATGATTAAAATGGAGCCAGGTGCAGTGGTGTATGCCTGTAATCCCAGTACTTGGGAGGCTGAGACAGGAGGATTGTGGGTTCGAGGCCAGCCTCAGCAATTTGGTGGGGATTTCATCAACTTAGTGTGACCTTGTTTCCAAATAAAAAAATAAAAAGGGTGTATCTCAGAGGTGGAATGCCCCTGGGTTCAATCCGCAGCACCACAAAATAAATAAAAATAAAATGACTAAAATGGTAAATTTTACATTTTCTATATATTACCACAATACTTAAAAAAACTGTTCATAAAAAGATTTGATGACTTCACACATAAGAATTACACAGTGTTGCTCTTCAGAACATCTGGATGTTTGCAGGAAAGAATCCTTAAATCGAGGCTCCTGTCCAGTCAGTCCCGTGGAGAACCGCCTCTCCACATCCCTTTCTTCAACACATGCCTGGCTTTCCTCCTCCTGCAGGAGCAAAAATCACTAATGCTCAGGTGTGTCTGGGCTAAAATACAGCTTCCCATGCTGGGTGCGTCCTCTGAAATTCCAACAGGCTATTTGCTCATCTTTACTCTTGTTTGGTTCTTTCTTCTGATCAAAACTGAAATTGCCCTGAATGGTCCTTGTTGCCCACTCGGCCCCGAAATGGGTCCAGCCGTGGCCTGGAGCTCAGAGCAACAGCAATTTCAGTGGTACCAGGACCTGTTTTCCAAAAGGACAATGATGTTATCTAGTGCCCACATTTAAAACATAGATTTAAACTGAAAGAACAATTTAGGCAGGGATTATATAATAGAATTGTAAAATGTGAGGAGAACCTTTGAGATGATTTCATTAATGTCCTGTTTTTTCAGATGTAGAAAATGAATTTAAAAGATAAATGACTTCCACAGAGTAAGCCTTCCAATCCAGGTCCTGGGACTTGTGTCCCATGATTTTTCTCCTCTGCCTCCTGGGATAAACTTTGGGAAAACTGGTATCCTACTTAATCTCTGTATCACTTCATATTAGTAAAACACAGTGGCTCATTGCAGATGTTTCCAGAAAGTTTCAAGAAGTGTCTCTTTAGCCCATTAGTGCGTACTTAAACACATCATAAACCAGTTTGTCAGGTTAGCTGAAAGAAAGCAGGGGTTTTGAAGGCAAGGGGGCTGGGGCGGAGATGCTGGGTGAGTCATGCCATGAGGTGAGGGTGATGGTTCTCAGGACTTGGAAACCTGGATTTTACCTACTGTTCTGTTTTTAAGCAGTTATGTGACTTGGCCAGCCTTCACCCCTTTCTGAGCTCAGTTTCCTTATCTGTAAAATAGGCCCTGAGCGGGGAGGAAAAGCCGTCCTAGAGGGCACTGGTTGCTGACCCGGCATCAGAATCCCTTTGGAGAATCAGTTAAAAACAGCTGCTCCACTTCTCTCTAGAGTCTCCAATTCAACTGGACTGGGGCAGGACCCTGAAATCTATACTTGCTGTTTGTCTTATTTTAAATGTGAATCATTTTAGTTGTTATGGAATAGTGAACTGCATGCTTTGGGTCCAAAATTCAAATGGGAGAAAAAGTATATGTGCATTGGAAAATTTCCTTCCAGTGCCTATTCTTGTTTCTCGGTCCTCTTTCCAGAAGCAAACCCGATCTCGTTTCTTGGTATCTTTCCAAAGATGTCCTTTACAGCTGTAAGAGACAGCCCGAGGGCTTCAGCTACGGCTTCCTTAAGAGGGGGTAGAGGCCAGAGCCTCCTCGTCGTGCAGATGAGGGCTGGGGCTTGGTATGTTTAGGAGACAGCAGCAGATGCTGAACGGGGTATTCTTAGTGCTGTGCTGGCGTACCCCAAGGGCCCAGCCGACACCGTGTGTTGTTTTGCTGAAGGCCAGTGCTGTTCTGAGCCTGCAGGGCTACAGCCATGTGTGCGCCCTGGGAGAGCCTCGGGCAGCTGAATTCTCCCTTTGGCACAGCACCCAGTCACAATAGCGTCCTCTAAGCTCGGGCTGGCCAGAAGGGGCTTCAGGGCCTCTGGATGAGTGACCGGGGGCCCCCAGGCGCTGTCTCAGAAGGAGATGGTCAGTGAGAAGTGCCTCTGCAAGCCCCTGGGGAAGACGCAGGCGCTGCCACGTGACCACGCCACCTCCTTCCCTCCTCCTTCTAGCCTTAGTGGCAAAGGAAATGTAAAGGCAGATATCACCCCCCAAAGTTGACTGATTTCGGATCTGAAAGACCACCCCAGAAAAGGAGCTGGAAGTTCCACGGAGCAAGGCCTTTCCTTCAGCCCTGATATGGGAGTCAGTAATGGCCTTAGAGGTCTTCGATGAATGGTCCCAGCGCCCCTGCATTTCCACATTCTCCAGCCCTTAGCTAATGAATAAGGCAGTGGAGCTTGGTTCACCAGGGGTCTGGTTTGGGACAAATTATCTTTTCAGCACTTGGATCGGTTTACTTGCTAGCTTGGTCGTTTCCTGTGTCTCTGCATCCAGTTGGCTTTCCTCGGAGCTGGACCTGAGTGTGGGCTTTGTGTGCGAGCATAGCTGCTGAAAGCCCAGTGTCTCTGGCTCCGGGGCGCCCCTGGGGACGCCTGGTATGCCGGAGGGATCCCTGACCAGGCGTTCCAGGCACCTGGGTTCTGACCCAGCTGACTTGCACCCTCGGCAGAGCGGTTTGTGCCTCAGGCTGGCTTCCCTCGCTCAACATGCGACCCTCTCTCTCGCGGGGTTCTTAGTGTTCCGTTGCTGTAGTTAAATCTCACCGTTCTCCTGGGTGAGAGGCACAGGCCCCCATGTTATGTATGTCCCAGGAGGCTGGAGGGGGTGTCAGAGACGGCCAGGCAGGAGCTACGATCAGGGTTCCTCTGGGCCTGGGGTGGAGCATCAGTGGAGGTGAGGGAGGCCCCAGCACTCAGCCTCTGCCAAGCCACATCCACTTCCCAGGGGTCTTCTCCTTCCACCTAAATTTACTCATTTGGCACCCTTCCTGCTCCCCACCCACCGTGTCTACCTCCAGCCCCCAGATCCCGTGCCAGCCTTCCTCCTGTCAATTCTTCCGGCATGCCTTCAGCGAGGAAGCATCGTCCCATCTCAGTGCCCAGCGCTGCACTAGGTACTGGGACGGCAGTGAACCAGAAGTACTGGGGCTCAGGAGCTCCCAGACTAACCCCAGAGAGAGAAAAAGAAACCGAATATCCTAATACATGATACTTGCAGTATCAGGAAGAAGAAAACCTGCAACGGGAAGACAGGAAGAAAGCGATATAAATTTCTCACACTTTTATTGGTGCATTACAATTAAATGTCATATTGAAATTCAAAGTGATACAAACACATGCACGCAGCACTTGGCGTATTTCTCTCTGTATCTCACCCCGCTCCCTCTTCTTCCCCATACACGTTAGTGAGATCGGTGGTGACACCTTCATATATGAACATAACATTATTTGGACTGTGCCCTTCCTCAAGCCTCGTTTTCTCCTCCCCACATCCCTGCCCTGCTCCCCTTCCACTACTCTTCTACTGGTCTCTCTCCTCATTTAACTGAAATCCCTTTTAGTTCCTATTTTCCCTCTAGGAAGGTGATACATTTCAATAAGGGAAAAAGGACTGGGGGAGTTTGGAGAGAAATTTTATAGAGAAGGGGACATTTGAGTTATTCAATACGTCCTTGCTTCCAGAAAAGATTTTAGAAGGATGAACGCAGGTCAAAGATTGAAGAGTGAGACCACTAGGATTTACTGTGTAGACTACTCGGTAACAGCCACTTTTTATTTGCTCAGTGGTATGTAGCTAGAAGATTCAAAGGCATGGCCAAAGCTCAGAACCCTTCACCCCATGCTATTCCCTCGAGGACAGTAGCTTCTCAAGGGAAAAAGTAAAAGATGAAAGCGGCAAAACAAAACCCACGGTACATGGAATCGACTTCAAGGGGAAAACATCTGTCCACCCACCAAGGGTAGGTCCGTACGTGTGCATCAGAAAAGCAGCGAGGTGTGGAAGTACCCGGGACACTGGTCCTGAACGTCGGGGGAAGGTGACCCACCATCCTGCACGACAGCAAGTAAAGTGTGACGGTAGTGCTCGCCTCTGAAATTACTTTTTCTGTATTTATATTTGTTGCTGTAGTTTACTTTTTGATTTTTAAAAATTGTTTCCTCTGAAATTCTGAATGAACCACCCCAGGAGGTGGATGGGGCATGATCTGGAAGAGGGGCTCTTGGCAATACACTCAATGTCAGGGTCAAAATCTTTGCTCTGTGCCCGTACGGCACTGATTTCCATCGAGGAAACCCATCTCTAGTGTACCACGCTGGCCAGTGGACTGCAGTCTGCTTTGCTGGAGTCCAGCAGGAGTGGGGAATGGTAAGGAAGGGGAATTCAGCACGGGGCAGGGCAGGGTTATAGAATCTAGCCACGTTGCACTCAGCCCAGGGCTGAGTAGGCACAGGCGGGGGCAGTGGTGGAGAGTTCCCAAGACGCTGAGGAACACAGGTCCTGCCATGGACGCCAACACGAGGCAAGAAGTACTCTGCCTGCCAGTGGCTGCCTCTCGCCTCAGTGATCCTCAGCCCTCCATGGCCTCGGCACCACAGTGAGCTCTGGTGAACACGACCTGGCTCCCGCCTCCCTGAAGCCTGGGGTTTGGGTTCTACTTCCTAGGCTTGGTGCACATTTCCACACCAAATGACATTAACAAACGAGCTGAGAACTTACAGGCTGAATTAAAGGGTTTATGTTCAGCCTATTATAAAATGACCTGAGATATAAAAAAATTAATCCTTGCATTTGACCAAGTGAAGCTATTAGAATAGACAAAGATCAAGAGTAGTAGTAGCCGGGCATGGTGGCGCACGCTTGTAATCCCAGTACTTGGGAGGCAGAGACCAGAGGATCTGGGTTCGTGGTCAGCCTCAGCTACTTAGTGAGGCCTTCTGCAACTTCATGAGACCCGGTTTCAAATAAAGATAAAAAATAGGGCCGGGGGTGTAGCTTGGAGGTAGAATGTCCCTGGGTTCAATCCCCGGTACCACAATAAAATAAAATAAAATAAAATAAAATAAAATAAAATAAAATAAAATAAAATAGTAGTAGTAAGCCTGGGTCTGGAGTCAGACAGGCAGGCTTCAAATCCAGGCTTGGCCATTTATGTGAGAGTCAAGGCAAGTTCTTAGCCTTTGCAACTCATGGTCCTCCCTATAAAGCAGACGAAGAGTATAACACATGGCGTGCTGTGCTATGGGGATGGTCAAGAATGCATTGGCCCAGAGTACAAGAAGCATTAAGTAAATGGTATTTTTTAAGTATGTACATGACAGACTAGGAGAAAATATTTGGAAAATGTGAAATGTGTAAGACAAATTATCAGTATCTACAATAAATAGCTCTTAGCTATCAATAAGAAAAAGGCAAGCCAATGGAAAACTGAACAAAGAACAGGAATAGGTAGTTCACAGAAGAATGACTATCAAGATTCTCATCCTTCCCCATAATCACAACAGTGAGGGTTCACAATGGTGAGGTATTGTCAATACTGATTAAATACACTTTTGTGTAACTCTACTGTCGAATAAACTAAACTCCTTTCCCTGTGCCAGGAAAAGAGAGAATGCTAGGTTTTTGTTATAGAATGTTCCCTGAAGAGCTCATGGTTTTTTTTTTTTTTCGTTACCGGGGATTGAACCCAGGGGCATTCTACCTCCGAGCTACACCCCCGGCCCTATTTTTTATCCTTTATTGAAGCCGGGTCTCATGAAGCTGCGGAGAGCCTCACTAAGCAGCTGAGGCTGGCCACGAACCCGGATCCTCTGGTCTCCACCTCCCAAGTACTGGGATTACAAGCGTGCGCCACCACGCCCGGCTAAGAGCTCATGTTTTAATGTTCACAGTTGATGTAATTAAGTCATGAGGATTGTAATCTCATCAGTGTTTAAATCCATCCTAATGGATTTACTGGGTGGTCGCCTAGGCAGGTGGGTGTGGCTGGAGAAGATGGGTTCCTGGGGGTATGGCTTTAGGGACTATGCTTTTGTCTTGGAATCCCCTTGCTTGCTTGCTTCCTCTCTGCTTCCAGCCTCCATGATGTGAGAGCAGAGCCCTCGCTCTCTCCCTCTCTCTGCCTCCTGCCGCTCTGCCCTGAGCTCCCCAGACCCTGGCCTCACATGGACTGAGCCTGAAATCTCTAAAAACTGTGAGCAAATAAACCTTCCTCCCTCTAAGTTGTGTGGTTAGTTGTTTTGGATTACAGCAGTGAGAATGTTGCCTGAGATAGTTTTTAAACATACTGTGAAGAAAGCTTGCTACTGAAAAACACATAAACCAAGATACCACACAGGCCAAAAATGCACACAAACTTACTGTACGTGTTCAGAGAGAACATGCAATATTGTTAATGTATAGGAAAGACTTGGAAAGATCCACACCAGACGACTATTAGTGGTTACCTCTGGGGAATGGCTTGGCATGGGAATGAGTGATCAAAGGGTACTTTAGCTATATCAGGAAGGCATCAACTTCATATAAGTAAGTGTTGGTAGATTAGCTTAAATGGGGAAGTTCAATAAACAAAACTGTAAAATATATATAATAGTTTATCTTATCATGAGGTGTACTTAGAAGTTCTTACTCTAAAGCCAGACTGCCTGGGTGTATTCACTTGCTGTGAGTGAGCTTAGTCAAGCCTTCTAACCTCTCTTCCCCTTAGAGTCCCCATCCTTCAGATGAACATAATAGTATTTCTCAACAGGAATTGTGAGGATAGATGAGGCAAAACTTGTTAGTAACTTAGTGTCTGGAGTGTGGAGGCCCTAGCAATGTAGCTTTTACAATCATTACCCTCCTTCCTACCACAGGTTAGCAAAAATCATCTCATTTTGGAGTTGAAAAAGTCCACCTTTAGCCTGCTGTCATTCAACTGCTAAGGAGCTAAGACCAGAGAGAGCAATAGCTTGTCCAAGGGACACAGTGAGCTTTGGACCCCAAGCCCAAAGTTCCCAAGTCTTAGTGCGGTAATAATAGAAAGTCATGTTCTCCAAGTCACTAAAAATATCCAACCTGTGTTTCATTTCTATAAAACAGTACTGCCTCTTTCTTTACACGCATCTCACCAGACTTCCTTAGGAGAAGTACAACTCCAATAAACTCCTTACGCGCGGCTTGAATATTTTGCTTTGGGGCAGAGAGAAAATCAGTCCTAGGTCTGGTGACTCTTTTGCTCTCAGTCAATGCTCCAAGGACATAAATCACTAACAGCTAACATTTGTATTTCAAAGCCTTTCACATATTATCTTATTGGTCCCCAAGACCTGGTGAGACAGGTCTCATTCATTATCTCGAAGTTACAGAGGAAGAAATTGAGACTCGGAGAGTTTGAGTTTGCCCAAGAGTTTTAGAGAGGATTCAGTTTTTACTAAATTAAATGGCAACTTTTGAAATTAAATTTTAAAAACAAGCCATTTTAAAAGTTTGGAAGATTGTTTTTGTAGGGTTGGAATAGAAGCAGACTCAAACATCCTTTATGAGAACCTATATTTCAAATATATGAATGTAAAAAAGATACAAGAATAACTTTCAAATATTTTGAAATATATTGATGAAGCGTGTGTGCATCTTAATGTGTGTTTAAGAAAATATAGTCAACATTCTTTTGTAAAAACGTTTTCACCCAAGATATATTAAAGGTCAAAGAAACCTGTAATTTTATGCTAGTTTGGGGTGGCATAACTTGATAAACACAACTAAGCTGCCTTTTAAGAAAAGCTTCTAAAACTCATCCAAACATCCCAAGAACGATGTGAGGGGCCCCCACTTCATGGGGTGCCCATCTGTAGATAAGTCCAGAAGTAGCTGGAGATGACATAGAAATATTAAAGAAAAATACTCCTCTCCGTGGGAGCCCGTGCTCATCCCCTCCAGGAAGAGGCCTTTGGGAACAACACTGCTCAGCTCTCAAGTGCCGAGGAACACATCTGCGAGGCGCGCGCTTCCTCACACTCCGTCCACTCACACCCACTGTCCAGCTGCAAGTGTGTGCGACAGCCAAGCATTTAACCCTCTCTAACCCACAGAGTTAAACCAGGGAGACATCAGATGGGCACACGTGTGTCCAAGGAGCTATAAAAGATCACACGTAGCCGGGCGTGGTGGCGCACGCTTGTAATCCCAGTAATTGGGAGGCGGAGACCAGAGGATCTGGGTTCGTGGCCAGCCTCAGCTACTTAGTGAGGCCCTCGGCAACTTCGTGAGACCCAGTTTCAAAATAAAGTATAAAAAATAGGGCCGGGGATGTAGCTTGGAGGTAGAACATCCCTGGGTTCAACCCCCGGTACCACAAAAAAAAGATCACACATGAAGAAGACAACAGAGGAGCTTCAGACTAGAAAGTTCCTAGGTCTGGAAGAAAAAGTTCCTCCCTGAGCTCCCGTCTAAGGAAGGTCAGGGCCTGGAGGAGCATCCTGTGGGAAAAGGAGCCCTTTCTCCCGGGAAGGAGGACTGCCCTGCCCAGGCAAGAGGAGATTTTAGTGAACTTCTACCTCTCAGTGCCCAGATGGTGAAGTGCAAAATACAAACAGTGCCACAAAGAGACGCAAACGGATGCCCGCCACCCAGCCTCTGCTCAGGACCCGCTGAGAAGGGGTGATGGAGTAGGCGCCCCGCTCAGCCAGCTTCCAGACTCCCACCTGCCTCCCCAAAGACCAGGGGCAATCAGATTCTCACAGTTGCCTCTGAGCACTTTTGTTATTCTTCTCCAGAACTAAAGACAGCTGGGAGAGTGTCAGGAGCTTGCTGGTGTCTGAGGGCTTAGACCAAAGGAGGAGCACACTCTTCCCTACACGGAATTTACTCCCAACCTCTCTCCCCTAACTTCAGAGCCCGTTGTTGACGAGGCCAGTGGCTGTCAGGTACTATCTCTCTGTGTACCGAAAGATTTTTTTTAAAGTCTTTACCATAAGAAATAAGCTAGATACTCACGTAATAGTAACCAGTGAATGCCACCAACACAAATAAATATTTTATTATTTATTTATTTATTTATTTATTTATGGTATTGGGGATTGAACCCAGGGGCATTCTACCTCCAAGCTACACCCCCAGCCCAATTTTATTTTTTGTTTTGAAACAAGGTCCCGCTAGGTTGCTGAGAGTCTTGCTAAGTTGCTGAGGCTAGCCTTAAACCTCTTGTCTCAGCCTCCCAAGTACTGGGAATACAGGAATGCTTCACCATGCCTGGCCAAGAATAAATATTTTAGCAGCTTGTTCGTGAAATGAATTCTCTCTGGAACTAACAGAGACACGGCACACTGGTGTCATGTCTTAGACCTCAATGTCAGGACAATGTCTGCCCATCAGAGCAGCCACCACAAGATGACTTGGTAAGAAAGAGAAAGAAAAGATATGATCTAAATGATGTAGAGGAAAATTGTGCTTAGGCGGCCACAAAAGCAATCTTCGTTTCTTCAGGAAATAGAAAATACATTACTAGTTTAGCTGTGAAAGCTACAACTTCTCCAAAAAAAGAAACTCAGATGGCCAGGTCTCCTGATGGTGGTAGTCTATGCTAGAGTGTGCCTGATGGGAGGTGGAAAGGAGAGGGGCGTGAGGAAGCCTCCAGCTGCCTGTGTGTGCTGCGGGACTCATTTGATACACCCGAGTTTTCAGACACCTGGGACTGGGAGTAAGCTACAGGAAAGAATGACAGGGAAAGAAGAAAGGAGAATGATGAGCTGAAGAAAGGAAGGTGGAGAGGGAGTAGTAGAGTGCAATAATTTGGATGTTGAATGACCCCCCACCCCCAAGTCCAGGTGTTAAAAGGTTTGGTCTCCAGGGCAGCGCTGTGCAAAGGTGCTGGAACCTTCGGGACCTGGGCCTAGTGGAGGTTCTTAGTTCATTGGGAGTGTGCCCTGCGGGGGACTTTGGACTTCAGCCCCCTTTCTCTTCACTTTTTACTCCCTCGCCATGAGGTGAGCCATTTGCTCTACCATGTGCACCCCCCACCCGTTGCCACCCAGGATCCCACACCAGAGGCCTAAAAGCAATGGGTCTGCCCAATCATGGACTGTAATCTTTAAAGCCATAAACCAGAATAAACTCCTTCCCTTTATACGTTAATTATCTCAGACATTTTGTTACAGTGACCGAGAGCTGAGTAACACAGGGAGTGAGGGAGACGGTATGTGGGGATCTTCTCAGAGCAAAACAACAGAACCAGGAGATGTTCACGACTGCAGAAGGAACCATCTTATCCAACGGACCAGCTGAGCACAGCATGGCGACCGGGTAGAGGAAATGAATCCTCACAGATGTTGTTCTTGTCAGAGAGAAAGGTGGAGTATGAGGCAGCCCCTTGGATAATTCCTCAGCCTTGAACATAAGAGAGCTTCTTTGCACACGGCCAAATTTTGAGCCAAGGGAGAGGCTGGAGACCCTGAAAAGAGGAAAGCACAACCATAGCGCGCACAGTCAGGATTAAAGGCGCACCCGTAAACTGCACAGCTGTTCCCTTTGCTCGGGGATCTTCGTCTCTCACCCAGGGTTTAACCTTCACAATGGAGGGCGGGAGGCCATGGTGTGGTGTGTTATCACCAGCCCGGGTTCCAGAGCCAGTGCGCCACTGACACCTCTATGGAGTGAGCAGGACACAACCTCTCGGGGACATGGCACCTCATCTGTAAACACAGGATCGGCTGAGGGGCTTGATAAGGCTCATTTTCACCTTGAAGAACCACCGTTTCTAGAATCCATCTCTCAGAGGTTTGCAAAAGCTCAGGTCTTCAGGTTCCTGCCAAACACACCAGATTAGATTTGGTCTGGGCCGGAGCGGCTCTGACTGCACTTTTAAAAATCTCCTTTTGAGATCCACATGCCATCTGCCTTGGGTCGGTATGTGGGAACCGCTGACCGGATCCTCGTTCCCAGTATAGTAACTTCCCAGAAAATAAATTGGTTTCATCTAGAACTCTGGAAAAGCCCAAGAAATAGTTCTAAGGAGAGGCTTTCTGTGGAAGTTACTCATTTTAACTTGGCTGAAGTTGTTGCTATTGCTCTTAACCGCACATGATTTAATCCTCATTTGTAATCGGACTAGTAAAAATTAAGTTAAATCCGCTCCTATTTTTAGGTTGTTATATATGCCGGTCAATGGGGAAAATTCAGAACAGAATACATAAATCAATGATGATTAGTCAACTGGAACAATTAAAATGTCTATGACATTTTGGTTTGGGGGTCTGTATACCTAATATAGTGTATTCCCAAAATAGCTGCAGTTAACCCATTAACCTGGAGTAGGTTTTCAAGAAAAATAAAAAAACAAAACAATGGAAACATGCCTGTTTTGTAAACGCTGAGTTTACACTGTTTCTTTTTAATGGGGAGGATAGCTCTAATCCTTTGAATAATTTGGTGTGGTCAACAACATTGGGATCGTTTTCCTTAAACCAATGGGAAGAACAGTTCAGGAGAGGTGTGGAGGTCCATTCCCTGCAAGCCATTTGCTGGCAGAGATCTTGTTCAAACCTTGTGCTGAATCAAAATCCTTTCCAAGGTTTTGAAGGGTAAAAGTGTTCGTTTGAATAAAAACTTCAGCTAAAAAAATGTGTTTTTGCTCACTTTAAGCTATTTTACATATAGATGCACCCAGTTCCTTAACTGAGGAAGAATATGAAGTAGCCCTACCACATCAGGAGGCAAAGAATACAGTCTCTACAGTTGCTCAAAATGAAATTTTGCAGAAAAACCCTGGCAGTGGGCTGAAAAAAGAGAAGAAGAGCCATGTTGCATACGAGCCCAATCCCAAACATCCTTTCAGATGACCCTTATCAAGTGCCTTCTATGCATCAGACACTAAGACTAGGGATATAGATGCATCTAAGAAAACCTGATGGAGAATGACAGGTAACAGATAATTGCAATACAATTATTTACTGGACAATTCACAACTGTACGATCAGACATGAGCTGGACTTCCTACAATCTCTTCAGCTGGACAGACATGAGCAGGATGCATAGGATTTCACTAGGTACTGTGATTTGGATCTGGATGCACCCCCCAAAGTCCCATGTGGTTAAAAGCTTAGCCCTCAGCCTGCGGAGCTATTGGGAGGTGGTGGAACTTTTGGGAGGAGGCGCCTAGTGGGAAGAAGTGAGCTCGCTGGGCGCATGCCCTTGAAGAGGATATCGTGTCTCTCTCTCTCTTTTGCATCCTTGGTTGCCATGAGGTGAACAGGCCCCTTTTGCCATGTGCCCGCCATGATGTATTGTGCCACCCCACAGGCCCTAAGCAATAGGGCCACATGACTCTGGACTGAACTTCTGAGACCATGAGTCAACAGAAATCTTTCTCCTGTAAGTTGACTTATCTCAGGTATCTCACCTCAGTGACAGAAAGTTACACACTCACACTAGGTAAAGAAGGGAAGGACATCCTCCCTGCCTCCCAATATCCAAAGGTCATGGGGAGAGAGGAAGTACCACGCACTGGCAATGGCTAGCCTTTCCTTGTGGCTGCGAGATGTGGTTCACGTAAGGTTGCAGGTCTTAGTGGGGTTTGGGTCATAATGGGTAGTTACATGCTCAGGAATTAGATGTTATCCTTCAAGGGACGAGGTAGCCTTTGAAGAATAAGATTTCTCCTGACAGGATGGAAGATGGACTGGTAGAGGAAGAGACTGTAGGAAGGCTGAAGGGATCTATGACAAAGTCATATTTGACAAAGCCCAAGTGAGGAGTGGTGACCTGCATCAAGACAGTGCAGAGAGGAGGGAGAGAAGCCAGACATGAGAGCTACTTGGGAGATGCACATAAAAGAATTTGATTTGGGGTAGGGATGTAGCTTAGTGGTAGAGAGCTTGCTTAGCATGCATGAGGCTCTGGGTTTAATCTTCAGTACTTAAAAAAAATCCTTATATTAGCCGGGCACAGTGGTGTGTGCCTGTAATCCCAGTATATCCTTTCAGACTGGGATGTAGTGGGAGACTGACACAGAAGAATCGCAGGTTTGAGGCCAGCTGCAGCAACTTAACAAGGTCCTCAGCAACGTAGTGAGACTCTGTTTCAAAATAAAATGAGCTTTGGTGTAGCTCAGAGGTAGAACACCCCTGGGTTCAATCTCCAGTATCACACACACACAAAGAATTTGAGTGATGATAAACAAACAGACATCAGGATAGGATTCCTCCTAAGGAAAATAGCTGACACAATGGTTGATACTTTGACATCTCATTTTTCCTCCTCTCTCCTTACCATCATGGGTCCTTGTTTTCTTAGATCCCTTTCCTGTTCTCTTGACCCTCCTCCTTTTTACATGTCACCCATTGAAAATTGAAATAGTATGACCACCATCCACATGAGCCCCATCACCATTAATGATTCCACAGATTGCAAGAGTTCCTCTGAAAATGGAGACAATTAAAGTACCCACCTCAGGGAACCTTTACACCAGCTGAAGGAAATAATGCACGTAAGGTGCTTGCCATCAGCTTGGTGAAGTCTTGATAAATTTCAGCTGTTGCTTTTACAGTTCTATCTCAAAGACCCAGCTCCTTGTCCTGGATCATAGCATCCTCTGCTCCTGGAGAGGAGACATCTTTTCAGAAGGCTGTATTCACCTGATAGTCCGCCGGGTGAATTTATGCTTGCTGATAAAAGAAAAATGCCAAAATGAAACAGAAATATTTCACCGGGTCTGGCTTATCATTCAGTGACCTCAACCCATGCCTCGAAGTTTCTTAAAGCACAAAGTAGACAGTATCAACAGAGAGATGACAGGTTTTTTTTTTTAAGATGCTCTCCCAGGACCAACAGAGCCTCCTGTATTCACTTGAAGGAAATGGAAGCTTTTTAGAGTAGAATGTTGACAGGTCTATGTGTCTTACAAGAGACCAGCTCGTGGGCTGGAGCAGGTTTTGGGGCTTGCACTGGTTGGCAGATCAAGTCCCAGGGCATTCCTGAGACCATGACAACCCCAGCATCCTCGCTGCCGACAAGACCACGGGACCAAGCAGTGTGTCCTCCAAGCAGCCCCTGAGCAGATGGGAGTCTTTCTCCACAAATATGTGTCTCCAGTTCCCACATCAGGGTCTACTCCACCGCCGTAATCGTTCTATACACTGCTCCCTGCGCTAATGATCCACAAGGAACAATGTGAAGCTGGGGGAAGGGGCAGGAGTATTGGCACATTAGTTGGGAGCATGCTGGGGAAGGATATCTTAGAGGAAACAATTCAAGAAGAAAGGAAGAGGACTTCCATTCTGCCTGGCTGGCTGGAATAAATGCTTGAGCAGCATTCCGTCCAGCTGGGGAAAGGCCAAGACTAATTTAACCTTTGGTCAAATGGTTGGGAGTTAGCTAGTTTCCTTTTTCCTCTTACATCACTCTCAGATTCAGACAAAAATAACATGGTCCCGATTACATGACATTATGGGCTCTGAAAATACACTAGGGAGGATAGTGTTGAAACCCCTCGGAGACAAATTAATCCTAGCAAAGCAACAGCTGTAATATTGATGCAAACAGGAGAAACAACAGCATATTGGTTCCAGGCTTGTTTGAAAGTTGATTTAAATCCAAGCAATTAAAAACGGGTTAAAACACTAACTTGGATGTGTTTAAAGTTTCTGTTACTTTAAGATGGTGCTTCATGAAATGTCTGTGGGCTGGGGTCTGCTGTTTGGCACACCTTTACACCTTTGAGTTTAACGTCTAAATTCTGTTTTCTCTCTTTATTGTTTAAAATGGAGATAAGTGTCATGGTGAAAAAGAGCTTACCTCCGTTGAATGAGAGTTTCAGTCTCGGGCCTCTATCAGGGAAGCCAAGGTCTGGGAGTCACCTCTTCCCTGGGCCGCTTGCCTGAACCTGGCAGGCAGGGGTTGGGCACCTGCCCCTCCTCTGTGCACTGATTCTGTCCAGAGCAGACATTTGAGCATTTCCTGAAAGCACAGCCTGTAGCCCCTGGAGGACAATTTGCAGAACTTGTATGCACCATTTACACTTAAAAATCAAAATATTTCCTCTCCCCGGGACACAGCAGCCCTCCCTACACCCGCCTGCTTTGCAATTGGGCATTACTTAGAGACCCAACATGAACCCTTGGATAGGAATCTCACAGCTGGGACAGAACTTCACTGAAAGGAAGACACTCTCAGGATGAGAGGGAGTCTATGGTAATGGCTACAGGCATGGCCTCCATAGACTGCGCCAATCCAAACCCAGCTCAGCCATAGCTGATTGTGTGTGACCTTGGGCAAGTCCTCTCTGTGCCTCGGTGCTCTAGTTTGGGAAATGGAGAAGATACTAGTGTCTACATCTCAGGATGGTGGGGAAGATGAAGTTTTGGAAGTGTTCAGCACAGGCCTGACAAATAGCAAGAACAAAATAAGGAGGCTGAGGTCGTGGGCAGCACCACAGTGTTCTTAGGAATCGTACCAAACTTACTCCAGTAGCTGGGTGGTGGCTGGGGCCCCAAATAATCTTCAGGACGGGGCTAATTTCTAAGCTTTTTAATCATAAAAGCAAAGATGAACTGGGTATGGTGGCGCACACCTGTAATCCCAGTACTTGGGAGGCTGAGACAGGAGGATTGCAGATTTAAGGTTATTCTCAGCAACATAGGGAGACCCTGTTTCAAAATAAAAAATAAAATTGGACTGGGGGGTGCAACTCAGAGGTAGAACGCCCCTGGGTTCAATCCCTAGTACGAAAAGCAAACAAACAAACAAAAAAATGCAAAAACTATCAGGACAGCAACCCTGTAATCAGTGATATGGGTCCCAATACTGAGTGGGGAAGCAAGAAGAGATCCTTGAAACAGGGAGAGTGGTTTGGGGTCTGCTAGGAATGGGAGTCGGAGTTTATTTCTGGGAAAGAGAGAGCAATCTCATCAAAAAATAAGAGGCAGATTGCCCCTTGAGAGGAGTGTTGAAACCAGGGGTCTGTGACTCCCACCACCCATGTATCCCTCCATTCACGCGATGGGCTCGGTATCTGGGAGGCTCTAATGCTATCCCGTTCATACAGAATGGGCACAGATGGAACTTATGGCTTAGTAGCAGACACACATGTTTAAAACATAGTCACACAAGTGTATAAAATTGTGTAGCTTGTATACATTATTTCAGAAATAGGGTACCATGATGGGAAATAACGGGGAGCCTCCCTTACACTGAGGCTCGGGGGATGCCGATGGATGAAGGGACAGAACTTACCCAGAAGACTGAGTAGCTGGAGATTAGTACCTGTGTCTCATACTGTCCCCGGACAGGTCAACAGCCTCATGCATCAGCTCTGGCTCTTCTTGGCATTGGCCTTGTAAGCCACCACCCTCTCTGCCCAGTTCCACCCTAGGAATAGGAATTAAACAAGTGCCAAGCTTTGAGGTTCTGCGTGCAGAAACTCAGGCCTGGGCTGGGTGGGGTTGTTGTGTGATCGGGGTCATGGGGCAGGTTGGGATGTGAACAGGAATCCTGCGTTGGGGTTGGCTCTCCTCCCTTGCTCCCTCAGAGCTCTTACCCTAAGCTCTCGGATTCTTACTTGTTTCTAAAGAAATAATAATGCGGTGCAAGTGTCTCTTAGAGAAATTCCTTTTGAGGCAGGTGTATTGTTAGGAGAACACTAGTCTTCCCTTGGAGAAGCCTGATCTGCTCTGAGGCCCCTCTAGGATTACCCCATTAAAAATAACAAAATAAAATGAGCCATTATTAGGAATGTTAGAGATAACACCTTCAGAATGCTACTGAATGGCCAGTATTGAAATATGACCTCATCTTGGGGAGCAGTTTACTGGGTTGTATTCCTACTGACCTGGCTTTCAGGTTGCTGTACCACAGGGGGAACGGATTTGTGAATATTTCGGACTCCTCTGGAGACCTTCTGCTAGCACAGCACATAGCTAGTGGGACTTCAACCCAAACCTTCTGACTCCAAGCCCAGCGCTTTTCAACTGCAGCATGAGAAGTTAGTAACAAATTCTATTTGGGATGCCTGGAGGTTTCAAAAATGGTGACTGTTTCAAATGGTGATTTCCCATGGGCAGAAGGAGCAAGGCAGATGGTAACTAATGTATTCAACAAACATTTGTTGGATGCCAATAGTCAAGCCTTGCAAATTTCCTGGTGAATAAGAAGAATTCAAGTCCCACCCTCTTGGAACTAATAATTGTCTGGGAAATTCATGTACTAAACACAAAACTACCCAGATAATGATTAATTACGACAGTGTTGAGTTCTGGGTGGGCCTATGCAGGGAGGCCTGGACTACAGAGGGGAAGGGCAGCATAGAACTTATGATCTGCTCCCCCAAACCAGGTACTAGTTTGACCTCAGAGAACAGCACCCCACATACATCCCCACGGGTGCGGAGTCATCACACCTCCTCATTCTCTATTGCCAATCCTAACCAAACCCCTTTGGTCTTGCTTCTAAGTATCTTCTTAAAGTTTGTACCTTTCTCCATGTTCACCGCCATTGTCACCACTTGCACCATCCTCTTTTGATTAGGCAATCCTAGTACCCCCCTACTGGCTCTACTCTCACCCACCTCGGGCCCCCGCAATCCATCCTACATGAGATACCCACAGTCATATTCTGAAAGGAGAGCCTGGTTAGGCCACCCTTCACCCCTCATCCTCTACTCCCCTACCCGTTGACACCCTCACCCCATCCCACACTTGAAGCCTCAATGTCTGCCCTTGGTTCTTAAAATCAAGACAAACTCCAGAGCACATCCTACAAAACCCTGGCCATCCTCTCCCTCCCTTCCCAAACTCATTCTGCAACCCGGCCTGCGCTTTCTCTGCTCCGGCTGCCTCAGCCTTCTTTCCAGCTCTAACACGTCCTTTGAGACCTTTCCATGGGCTGCTCCTCTGCTTGGAATGCTCATATGTCTCCCTGGTTGCCTAAAGCAGCTTTCCCTGACTTCTCAAACTAGGTCCAATCCCCCAACTATGGCTCTTGATAGCACATGTGCATTGTGTACTGGGAGCTCCTCACAACTGCACTCAGTCTTACCAACTTTACTGTCTGCTCTCCTGCCCCTGTGCGGACCACAGTCTCCAGAAGGACAGGACAGGATGTGTTTGTTTTGACTCATCGTTATAGCCCCAACATTTGCTCCAGGGTCAGAGTCAGTGAGGAATATATAACGGAAGGAAGGAAGGAAGGAAGGAAGGAAGGAAGGAAGGAAGGAAGAAAGGAAGGAAGGAAGGAAGGGGAAGGGAAGGAGGGACGGAGGAAGGAAGGAAGGAAGGGAGGGAGGGAGGGAGGGAGGGAGGGAGGAAGGAAGGAAGGAAGGAAGGAAGGAAGGAGAAAAGAAGGAGGAAGGAAGGGAAGAGAGAGAATGAATTCCTTGAGGAAGTTTAAGCTGACAAGTGAACAACAAATAGCATCCATCTAAAGTATCTATGGAGGATGAATATTCTAGTCTGAAGGAGAACTTGGAGGCATCAGAGAGAATCGACATGAGAATGGTGCCCTCCATCCTGAATGGGTCAGACAGATGCAGTTCAAGCCATTGTGGGGATGGGGGTTGAGGTGAGGAGCTCTCTGTAATGAACATAATTTAAGAAGGAGGTAAATATACCTATAGCAAAAAAAAATTCCAGAGTTATTTCATAAGATCAAAAGTCATGTAAATAGAAAAACATTAGCTTTATTTACAGACTATGGTATACTCAGAAAAAAATTAAATGTGCACAGTGGCATGTGCCTCTAGTAATTCAAGAAACTAGTGTCCCAGGGGACAGAGACCAAATTACAGAGGAAGCGACCACTGTCACTCTACCTGCAAGGTAGAGCTGTCCCTGCTCCTCTGAAAAGGTAGAAGATGGGGCCCTTGGCCTCTGCTAACATCTAAGCCAGGGCACAGAGGCAGGGCCGGGGCGCTGCTTTCCAGGTGAGATGGGAAAGTGTTGTGTGGAATGGGGATGGGGCTTTGAGGAGGTAGCAAGGACTGGAGGGGTAGGGGACCATCCACTCAGGACAGTGTGGGGCCGGAAACCCTCAACCCTTACTTGAGCCTAAGGAGCAAAGATGGCCTGCTAAGTTAGAACTCCTGTTCTCCCATTTGATAGAGTTGTGTTGTTCTCTTGAGCCTTCAGGAAAACAATCACAGCTACATTGGAGGTAGCGTGTGGTTTTGTCAGTGGGAAACAGACTCGGTGATATTAGAAGTCAGGTGTTGGGGCTACTGGGGATTTGCAAGGACCCCTGATTTCCTGGTATGATCACATTGTATTATACCCTGAAATTACTAGGGAGGACAGACTGTAGAAATTTGGGGGAGACTGAATGGCCCCTTCCTCAGATACCCCCCTTCCCTAGCAGGTCCTGAGGGAGAATCCCTGTGCCACAGGAATGAGGGATCCTGCTATAGGTTACAGGTGCTAAACCCATGTGACAAAAAAGAATTGTGTATGTTTGTAGCACAGAAAGAAAACCAGGGTTCCACGGGAGTAGATGGGAGAGTTGCAGGAAGAGGAACACAGCGACCAGTCACGGAGGACCCTGTGGCTGTTCTCAACCCACTGGACTGGGCTTGAGGTCATGAGAGGCTGTGGGCACCCTACGCAGTGGCAGGCCACCATAAGTTTGCATTTTCATATCATGCCGGCTATGGGGTAAAGAATGGTTGAGAGGGAGGAGAAGCCATGGCTGTGCCCCGGGTGAAAGGTGAGGGGACGGTGACCTGAGCTGGGTGATTGCCCAGGGGATGGAGAGCAGAAGTGCTCTCCGAACAGTGCGTGGTAAGGTCGGTGAGCAGAGGCTCTCACTCAAGCTCACGGGATCGCTGGCTGATTCGGGGGTGGCCCTCAGCTGGGCTCCAGACACTGCGGGGGGACCAGACTTGGTGGGGGAAGCCGTGGGACTCCACACTCTGGAGGAAACCATTTACCAGGCTCTTTCCTCATGAGAACCCCACCATGCTGCTTCTGGTGGCAGCTGCCCCTGCGGCTCCCAGGACTTCCGCCCAGCCCGGTGTGGAAGCAGGTGCCTATGGGATTGGGGCTTGCTCTTGCGTTTGTGAGATGGCTGGTTCTCATTTTCTCCTTCACAAGCTCTCTGAGGTTGTGTTTGGGAATGTTACATAACGGCTCCTCCTAGTCTCTCTCCTATTTATCTTAGCCTGTAGATCGCCCGCCCCAACGGGATGGATGAACACATCAGTTTCAACAAAATAAATTTGCCTATGTTGTATAATTACAATGCACCAATAAAAGTATAAAAAAATTGCCAAATACCAGACTTGGGGGTCGGGGATGCACTTAGTTCTCCATAGTTGTTTAAAAGCCCGCAAAAGATTTTAGAAGAGTCCTTCTTTATAAGATTTAGGCCTCTGTGGCTCCCTCACATTTTTTGGGCCCTCTGGTGAGTATAACAAAGGCTATGCTAAAGAATAATTAGAAGCCGGGCGTGGTGGCGCACGCTTGTAATCTCAGTACTTGGGAGGCTGAGACCGGAGGATCTGGGTTCGCGGCCAGCCTCAGCTACTTAGTGAGGCCCTCCGCAACTCAGTGAGACCCTGTTTCAAAATACAGAATAAAAAACAGGGCTCGGGGTATAGCTCGGAGGTAGAATGCCCCTGGGTTCAATCCCCAGTACCGCAAAAAAAAAAAGAATAATTAGGAATATTACATTAAACTTCTCGAACAAATGCCACCTAAGTGTCAGAGCACTGTCATACTTTTTTTTTTGACTCGGATCCTCTTTATCTTTTGCCACAAGCAGGCTCTGCTTCTCTCGGCCTCCTCATTCTGCCTGAGCAGTTTCCTCTGTGCCCTTTCTTCATCTTTCTCTTGACGTCTTCTGGTCGTCTGCCCTGGGCCTCTGGTCCCTCTCCCTCCCCCACCCTCCTCTTCCCCTCTCTCCCGCTTTCTTTCTCTTCTTGTCACCATTTGTTCTCTATCACCCTCCTCTCCGGGCTGCCTGATGCTGGAAAAATTTCAGGAATTTTTAATTGAAAATACCATGAGAACCGTTATCACCTCAATTTCACCAGGGAGAGCGCGAAGCTGGGGCTGCTGATGGCCGACTCCGGGGCGGGTGGAGTTTAATATCTCACCTAGGTTAACTGGGGCAGCTGGCTCTATGAACCCAGGCCCCCCGGGGGAATGTGAGAGATGAAGTACAGTCTGACGGGAAGGAGGGTGTGCTGAATAACCAGAAATTCCTATAAAGTCCGAGGAGGTGGGAGAGAAGGACGGGAGGAGGAATCAGTTAAGAGAAACAAAACAAGCAGGAATTCTACCACCCCGCTCGCTCCCTCTCCACTATAAAAATGACTGTGAGGGAAAGCAGGTACCACCTGGAACTGAGAGAAGGATCCAAGCCTCTTCCTGCCTGCCTGCCTGCCTGCCTGCCTGGGGCAGCCGGGCCCTCCCTCTGTTCTCACAGCTGTCTTGGGCCCTGGGTCAGATGAGCTCAGCTTCCTTTGATCTCCTCCCCTGTGAGGTCACCCCCTCCAGTCCTTCTCCCAGGTCCCAGGGCAGCCTTCACATCTGCCATGGTCTCAGAAACAGGGAGGCCAAGGACGAAGGCAACAGTGGGCCCTGGCAGGGGGTGGGCTGGTCCAACTCTTACATAATGAGAGGTCATAGTCAAAGGACCCTATTTTCAACCAGTTCCTATGGAACAGGGAAGGCTAACCCGGATGCTGGGAAAACAGGGAGAAAAGGGATACTGTGGTTGTATCCTCCATTGGACCCAGGGGCTATGGTTCGTGATCAGCCTAGACTACCATAGAAGGAACCAGAACCAGCCATCCCCCACTGCCCCACACCCCCATCACCCCACTCCTCCTCAGCCTGGGCCCCTGGGTTGGGTATAGGTGAATGAGCCCTCGACCCCCTTCAACCAGGGGAGCTCCACTTTCGTCTGCTTCCCACGTGAGATGTTGGGTAAAGGATTCCATTGCTGAAACAATAAATCATGTAAGAATTTGAAATCCACTCATCTAGTCTGAGCCTCGCAGGTTTATTTAATGAATAAACTTAGGCCCAAAGAAGTTAAGTGATGAGCCCTAACAACGCAGCAGTAACTATAGAGCCAGCACTACCTTGAGTCTGGGGCCCTCAGCTGGTTTTTCTTGTACTGAACAATCACAGGAGAAGGAGGAAGAGGAAGAGGAAGAGGCGGCGGCGACAGAGGAGGCGACCAACAACACAGAAGATGCTGAGGGGAGCAAGTTTGCTCATCTCTATCCTCCCAAGACTCTCACAGTCTAGAGGACTTTGAGATCAAACATCTCTAATATTCTCCTCTGAGGTGTTGGGATTGATAACCTCCTCACACATATGACTACGAGCTGAGTTCCCTTATCCCCAGAGCTGAGTTCTGGAAATCCTGTGTGTGTGTGTGTGTGTGACTAGGGATTGAACCCAGAGGCATTCTACCTCTGAGCTACACCTCCACAGCCCTTTTTTTGTTTTGTTTTTGAAACAGGGTCTCATTAGGTTGTTGAGAGTCTCACTAAGTTGCTGAGGCTGTCCTCAAATCTGCAATTCTCCTGTCTCAGTCTCCCAAGTACTGGGATTACAGTTGTGCACTACCATGCCCAGCCAGAAACCATTTTTTTAAGGAAGGAAAGAAGGAAAAAAGAAAGGAAACAAGAAAAAGAAGGAGAAAAAGCACATTTGCCAACTAGGACATATGACCTTCTTATTCCTGGAGAATAGTCTAGAAAATGTAAGATGAAGAAGAGAAGATGCTTTTAGCCAGCTCCCTCCACATGTCAAAGATAAACACTGAGCTCCTGGAGTATGTTTTTCTTCTGATAATTTTCTAAAAGAAGACAAAAGCAAGGAAATAAAAACCAAGGACGAGGACCAAAGCTGGGAGGGCGCGGTGGAAGGGGATGTCGGGAAAGCCAGCCATCTGGGAGAGGAGGTGGCGACTTGGGGCTTTGGTAAGGACGCAGACAGCATGTGACCGGGAAGGGCGAATGCTTCTCCCTTGGGTGGAGCCAACTCCTGGCGGCCTTCACCACCCTCCTCCCCAGATGGTCCTCTTGGGCCTAGCGTGAGCCGCTCGGCTAGCACATGGTGTTTTCTTTTTCCTGAAATAAATTATCATCACCTGATCTTAGCTAAGTAACTGTGAACTTGTAAAAGTCTGTTTGTTGTTCCCCGGAGACCCATTCAAGCGGTTTTTCGGATGAATTTGTCCATGTGAACACTTTGCGATGTTTCTCTAATTGTTTCTCACAGGCCCGGGTGAGCAGTGATATTCCTGCTCCCTCACTCAACACGGCTGCAGGTGAGTAAACGCAGCGGGGCCGGCTCACCCACCCAGCCCTTGCACCCTCGTGGGCATTTCCCCAATCTAGAATGTTCCCAGACCGATGTTCCCAGCTCAAGCCACACCACCGGCCCCAGGCGTCTGTTTGGTTTGGCCAGGAAGCAGCATGCTGTTGATAACCATGAAGTACTTTTACAGCTTGTCAGGAGCTCGGACGTTTCAGTTTTAGGAACTAGTTCAGGAGACTGAAACCAATTCTTTAAGGTATTGGAAACTTAAAAAAAAAAAAAAAAACGCCTTTAGAGAAATGTATTTGAGGTTTGCCTTGTTTGTTTTGAGTTTTTTTGTTTTATTATTTATTTTATTTTATTTTTGGTACTGGGGATTGAACCCATGGGCAGTCTACCTCCTAGCTACACTCCCAACACTTTCTATTTTTTATTTTGAAACAGGATCTCACTATGTTGCTGAGGCTGGCCTAGAACCTACAATCCTCCTGTCTCAGCCTCCCAAGTACTGGGGATTATAAGCGGGTGCCATCAGGCCTGGCTGGAGTTCAGTTTTCTGTCTTCTAACAAGTGCAACATATTGGTCAGGCTCCTTCTCTATCTCCCTTGAGGTTTGCTCTTGCACAAGTGTACAGGATGTATTAGTTATTAATCCATCAATTAATATTAATTATAATATTTTATTATATGATATAATATCATGCAGGCTGAATATCCCTTATCCAAAATGCTTGGGGCCAGAAGTGTTTCTTTATTTTAGATATTTTCAGATTTTGGAATATTTACAGTTATATAATGAAATATCTTGTGGAATGGGACCTGGGTCTAAACATGAAATTCATTTATGTCTCATATACATCTTATATACACAGCTGACAATTTTACATATTTTAATAATTATACAATATTTTATATAATATTTTAATAATTAGAAACAAAGTCCCATAGTATGAAATTTTCAACTTCCTTCTCATCAGCCTTCAAAAAGTTTCAAAATTTGGAGCATCTCAGATTTTGGATCTTTAAATTATGGGTGCTCAACCTACAATCTAATAACGTTATACTACATATAATATTATAATATTAAATATATGATAATGTAAGCATTTGATAAATACATCATTAATCTATAAATAAGAATGTATTAAAATAGTACAATAATATTATACATGGTAATATGACGTAGCAATATATAACTGAATATTAACTATGTGTAGTATTAAGCAAATATCTAGTACGATGTACAAGGCACTGCTCCTGGTGCTATGTATATATGTTGGGGGCCGCATAGCTGAAGGAGACACTCAGGATGGGTTGGGCTGGGGATCAAGAGTCAGACACGCCTAATGCAGGAGCAGATTGTGGACCCACCATTCTCTCTCTCTCATGGCTAAGCTGAAACTGTCCTATGGAGCCTGCTTCCAAGTCCTCTGCTGCCAGTATGGTGTGTTAAGGACTCTTGAAGGAGAAGTGATGAGCGGTTTTCCAGAGCTAAGGAACTGGACAGACAGGTCCCTCCTTCCCTCTCTGCCTCATCCCCACCCATTTCTACTCTGTAATACATTATGATCTTGTTCTGCTCTTGGCGCAGATTGTCTTAAACATGCTAACTTGCAACCAGGTGCTAGGGCAGGGGCGGAGGGGGGAAATACTGATGTTAAGGGCCAGGTGGGTGGGAAATGGAAAGCGTGCTCAGCTGGGCTTCAGGACGAGCCGTCCCGGGTCAAGGAAGGAGGTAATTTGACATCATTGAGGAAAGATATCAGTGAAGACCTAGGTGGGGCTGACCTGGGAGGACATTCAGGGGCCTGGGAGGGGACGGGCTCTTGGTGGGATGGAAGATTAGAGATCAAGGTTCATTCTGAGCTGGACGTGGTGGTGCACGCTTGTAATTCCAGTACTTTGGGAGGCAGAGACCGGAGGATCCGGGTTCGCGGCCAGCCTCAGCTCTCTCTCGCTCTCTCTCTCTCTCTCTCTCTCTCCCTGTCTCTTTCTATCTCTACTTAGTGAGGCCCTCCGCAACTTCGTGAGACCCGGTTTCAAAACAAAGTATAAAAAAATAGGGCCGGGGGTGTAGCATGGAGGTAGAACACCCTGGGTTCAATCCCCGGTACCGCAAAAAAAAAAAAAAAAAAAAAAAAGTTCATTCTGTTTCTGCCTCTGGCTTACTGTGTGCTATGGGGAAGCCATTTCTCTTTGGACTTGGTGTCTTCATTGGCGAAATGTAAAACCCCATTCCTAGGACTGGAGTCCTTCCTGCCCTAAATGCTAAGGTTCTGTTTGGACCTGGCATGAAAGGACAGCAATGCCTGGGCTTAGTCAGAGTAAAGACACTGCGGAATTCAAGCCCAGGAACATACTTTGGATAACAAAGAGAGGACTGACCTGGACACGGGAAAAAGGGGTTCCGGCCTCACCTCGGCCCTTTATTCAGCAAGAACCTGGGCAAATAATTTCACATCTTTGGGTCTCTGTTTACTTATCTGAAAAATCAAAGTATTGATCTCCAAGTTTTTTGTGGATATTTAACACATTTTAAAAGGAGAAATCTTTAACTAGTTTTCCATAAATGACAGGAAAAAATAGAACTTTCCTGGTTGAAGTGGTGGAGAAGGCTCAGGAATTCTGTCTACCCACAGCGCCCTTTGCTCTATCTGTGCCCTCCCAAATTCATGTTGGAATTGCTTTGTCATTGTGGTGACGGCGGGAGATGGGACTTCTGGGCGCTCTGCTCTCATGGGTGGGACCAATTTCATCATAAAAGGGGGAGTTCGGCCCTCTTTTTGCCTCTTGCTTTCCAGTCTTCCATGTGAGGACACTAAGTGTTCAAGGCCCCATCCTGGAAGCAGAGACTGGCCCTCCTATACACCAGATGCTAGCACCTGGATCTGAGACTTCCCAGACTCCAGAACCGTGAGCCAGTTAAGTCTCTGCTCACAGCTTTAGAGGATGAAAGCCCAAGATTAGTTGGCCCCGTCTGTTGGGCCTCGGTGAGGACTTCATGACTGACAGCATCGCAATGGCAGGGGTGAATGCAGAAGAGATCACATGGCAATACAGGAGCCGGAGAGATTCGGGGCCAAGGCTTACTCCTTGTAGCAACCCACTCATAGGAGCTAACCAGGGTCCTGTAGGGACCTGGTTAAAAAAGCAGTGCCCCAGTGACCTAATTACCTTTCACTAAGCCCCACATCTTAAAGAGTCTATCACCTCAACACCAGCACACCGGGGACCAAGCTTCTAGCACATTAACTTTGGGGGACACACACAAACCACATCCAAATCATAGCAAATGTGAAAGGCCTTTGCAGACTCCAAAGTGCGACGTGAATGTACGAAGTCGGACTCATGCCTGTTCTCAGCCCCTTTATCATTTCCACTGGTCTAGAAAATCAAGTCCTCTCAAAAGCAATCTCACAACACATGGCTATGGAATGAAAAATAATGGCAGCATTTCACTTCTTTGTCTCTTCTTTGGGCTCGGGCCCAAAGTGTGGAATGTGGCAGGTAGCCTTAAAATCCAGTGGCCGCACCCACCAGGTCTACAGATGAATCTAGAGCAGCCATAGTGAGGGATACCTAGGGAGAGAAATGAGGGGCCTCCTGTCCTCCAACTTGCCCATGGAGGGACCAATGAACAGTGTAGATTTTTTAAGAAGGCCCTTCCATGAGAGGATCAGGCTTCTCTGGGCGGAGGCAGGTGAGCAAGCAACCTTCCAGAAGGCGGGAAGGTGGCAGTGTCAACCTTGGAACGTCCCTGGGTTGCTTTCATGAGCATTTGTCTTTGGGATTCCTGTGCTCCCCACCCACACACCCTAGCTGCTTACCCCGGTGATTACTGTCAGCTCTGCCCTGGGAAGCAATGTCCAAAAGAAGAGCTGAGATTTCCCCAGGCCTCCCTGCCTTTCTGCCCATGCTCTCTCGATTACCTTCCCAGTGTCCCATGGTCTTTTACCCACAATGCCCCTGGCTCTGCCTTTCCTCGTCATGTTCATGGGCCCAGGTTGGTTTCTAGCAGGAGGAGGTGGGCTCCACTTAGCCTGCTCTTTGCTGCCCTCAATCTTTTGCTCCTCTTGCTTCAAACAGGCTCCTGCTGGCTTTAATTAAGCCTGTGGAGTCTCCCCGGGGGCTGGCCCTCCTGAAATGAGGTGACCCAGCTCAGCAGGGCTGCTCCCCAGAGACTGCTCAGCTCCGGGCTTATCACAACAATTTCTGTTTCACATTTTCCACAGAACATTGCAACCTGCACAGGAAAACATTGCCTACAAGTGCAGGAGCCAGCCAGGGCACAGGTTCCAAGTAAGAAAACTCCGGATGCTCACATTGCCCGAAGGCCTCGGCCTTTGGAGACGCTGCCAGTGAGGAAGTTAGATTTTCAATACCAAGGAAAATGGCTCCTGGACAGAGCGACCAGGGCTAGGTCATCATCAGCAAACAGCTTGACAATTGGGCCGCTTCCCTTCCATGGCTCTTTAAGACTGAATCCTGGATGTCCAGCTACGGGGCAGTCCCGATCGAGACCTTGAACAACTTTCTCCTCTCCTCCGTTCCAGGGTTATAACCCAAAACTCTTACATGAATCTCACATCTTGGGAAAAGAAGCTACTGGGGAGTGCAGGATGATGGTTATAGCATTCAGAACAGTATGTGTTGTGCTGTAATAAAAAATAGCCCCACAATCTCGGTGGCTTAATGTGCAAGTTTATGTTGCATACCTGCTACTTGTTCCATGTGGATTGGTGGGGCCTTCAGGAACTCAGGGTGACAGAGGCTCTGCTGTTCTGTGGTGGAGCTGTGTGGAACACACAGTCCCTATAGCCATCCTAACAGGGGAAAGACTGGGGAATCAGGCACGGAAACACTGTCTCTGCCATGGTGGTTATGAGTACAAGCTTTGGAGTCAGATGGAACTGGATTCAAATGCCAGTGTTTTTTTTTTTTTTTTCGGTACTGGGGATTGAACCCAGGGGCGTTTTACCTCCACGCCACACCCCCGGCCCTATATTTTTATACTTTATTTTGAAACCGGGTCTCACAAAGTTGCGGAGGGCCTCACTAGGTAGAGAGAGAGAGAGAGAGAGAGAGAGAGAGAGAGAGAGAGACAAGGAGAGAGAGAGAGAGAGAGAGAGAGAGAGAGAGCTGAGGCTGGCCGTGAACCCGGATCCTCCGGTCTCTGCCTCCCAAAGTACTGGGATTACAAGCGTGCGCCACCACGCCCAGCTTCAAATGCCAGTTTTACTGCTCACTAATTGTGGATATTGGTCAACTTAGTCTCTGTGATTTTTTTCATTTAAAAAATAAGGTATATTACACATACAATAAATGAATCCTCTTTTGTGCATAGCGACATTGACTTTTGGTAAACGCATATGATTAGATAGCTACCACCACGATTTGCATATAGAATAATAGTGCCATCCCTCTAAAGATCCTTCTTGTCCTATTGTAATTTACTCCTCCTCCAGCTTTGGCTCCTGGTAATCTGTTTCCTGTCCTTATAATTTGCATCTTAAGAATGTTATGTAAGGGGAATTATACAATATGTAGCCCTTAATTTGGGTTTAGCCTAATGCACCTCAGACTCAGCCTCGTTGTAGTCCCGATGAGTAGCTTATCTCTTTTGTTACGCAGCATGTTGCTTCGTATGGATGTACCACAGTTCATTTACTCATTCACTAGCTGAGGGACGTTTGGTTTCATCTCTTGCCAATTATGTATGAAGCTGCTATAAACATTCGTGTACACATAATTTTGTGAACATTAGCTAATTAGCTATCATTTCACTTGGACAAACATTTAGATGAATATGTAGGGGAGAGATTGTTGGGCAGTGTAAGTCTGTGTTTAACATTTTAAGAAATTTGCCAAACTGTTTTACAAAGTGTTTGGACCATTTTGCATTTCTATGAGAATCTTAGTTTCTCAGAACTTGCTATTTAGGGGTTTTGTTTGTTGTTGTTGTTGTTAGCCTTTCTAATAGGTGGTGATGGTATCACATTATGGTTTTTATTTCCATTTCCTAAGTGATTAATGATGTTAACAGTCTTTTTGTGTGCTTATGTCTTGTTGGTGAAGTGTCTGTTCAAATCTTTCTTCCAACTTTTTTATTATGTTTGTTTCTCTATTATTAACTTTTGAGAGTTCTTCGTATATGTGGAATAAAGTCCTCTATGAGATATGTGATTTGAAAATACTTTCTTCCGTGTATAAACTTTGTATTATTTCCCCCTTAAATGTTTAATAGAATTCAGCAGTGACTTGTATTTTTGTTCTTCTGAGAGTGTCTTTCAGAGAGCAAAAGTTCTTAATTTTGACAAAGTCAGTTTGTCTATTTTTTCTTAGCTGAACATGCTTTTCGGCAGTGTATATACACAATTCAAGTTAATAAAGATTTTCTCCTAATTTTTCTTCTAAGACTTTTATGCTTTAAGTGCCACATTATGTCTATTATCAATTTTGAGTTCATTTATATATATGTCATAAGATATGGATTTAGCTTTATTTTTCCAATGGTTATCTGGTTCAGTATACTTTGAAACATTAATTTGACTTCGCACTTTTAATAAAAATCAACTCATGAAATGTGTGGGTTTATCTATGGTGTCTCTATTCAGTTCCATTGGTCTATATAACTATTCTTTCATTAATACCATCCTGTCTTGATTATTGTAGCTTTCTGAGAATCTGTGTTTCAGCTGTGTTCTTTTAAAAAATTGTTTTGGCTATTCTAGTTCCTTTCTCTTCCATAAAAATTTGAATAAACTTGTGTATTTTCATACACACACACACACACACACACACACACACAAGGAAAAAGAAAAATTTGCTGAGATATATTTTGATTAGAATTGTATTTAACCTATATCTGTATCTGGGGTGAATTACCTTATTTACAATATTGACTTTTCTAATCCATAGACATGGCATACTCTCCATTTATTTTTTTTATTTCCCTTATCAGTGTTTTGCAGCTTTTTTGTATGTTTGTACATATAAATATTACATATATTTTGTGAGGCTTATATCTATATATATATTTCATGTGTTTTGGTACTATTATAAACTCACATATTAATATTCTGATGTTTTAAAATATCCTTAGCATCTTCATTTTTTTTTTCTTTTTTGCATTGGGGATTGAACCCAGGGGCATACTACCTCTGTCCCCAACTCCTTTTATTATTTGAAACAAGGTCTTACTAAGTTGCTAAGGGCCTTGCTAAGTTGCTGAGGCTAGCCTCAAACCTGCAATCCTCCTATCTCAGCCTCCCAAGCACTGGGATTACAAGAGGGCACCACCACACCTATCTCTATATTTCTTCTTGAGTGAGCGTCAGTTGTATTCTTCCAGGAATCTGTCCATTTCATCAAAGTTGTCAACTATATTAGCATACACTGTTCCAACTATTTTCTTACTGTCCTTTTAATGTCTCTAAGACTTGTCCTGATGATGCCTCCTTCATTCCTGATAATCTTAATTTGTGGATTTGTGGTATCTTTTTTTTTTTTACTTTTAATCAGTCTGGTTAGAAGTTTATTAATTTCACTGGTCTTCTCAAAGAACCAACTTTAGTTTCATTGATTCACTATTTTGATATGCTGTGTTTTCATTTTCATTTGGTTCAACTTCTAACTTTCCTATTAATTTCTTCTTTGGTCTCCAGATCCATGGGTTATTCAGAAGTATGTTGCTTAGTTTCCAAATATTTTCTAGTTATCTGTTTGTTATTTTTCCTTATTTCATTGTGATTAGAGAACACATTTTATAGGATTTTAATCCTTTAAATTTACTGAAGCTCATTTAATGGTCTCTCTTGGTGAATATTCCGTGTCTATTTAAAAAGAATGTGTATCCTGCTATTGTTAATTTCAATGACATGTGAGTGGTCAGAAAATGTACAAATAAGCTTAAGTTTGGCAAGGTCTTAAGTAATGCAATAATGGAAGAAATGTTCAAACTATAATTATAAATTAGACTGTCAAGGGCTCTAATTTAGGAAAAGGACCAGGAATTTTGTCTTCAAGAAAGACACAAAGGATTTCAAATTGTAGCTCTGGTGGACTGAGCACGCAAGGATACACTTGTATTTAATCCATGTAACAGCCTTTCAGGATAAGAACTTCTATGCTGGTTTTATTGATGAAGATATTCAGACTTGAACAAACTAAAGACTTTTTCCAAGTTCATAGGAAGTGATAGGGTAAAAATTTAAACCTAGAACCAGAAAAGTCATGATCCTAACTATGATACCATATACTTGGGGTATAGGGAAAACCCAGAATTTAGAGTCACAAGTGGGGAAGTCACCTCACTTCTCTCTGATCTGTACAATGGGAAACATGCTCTTTCTAACCCAGGATTAGAGTGGGGCTCAAATAAGGGGAGTTATGAGAAAGCATCTTAGAAGCTCTAAAAGTTATTGAATAGTCATTGTCATCATGATCCTCACTAAGGAAACTCTCATAGGAAGACCTATGATAAAGGGAGTGGGTCGGCCGGGCGTGGTGGCGCACGCTTGTAATCCCAGTACTTGGGAGGCGGAGACCGGAGGATCTGGGTTCGCAGCCAGCCTCAAGCTACTTAGTGAGGCCCTCCACAACTTCATGAGACCCGGTTTCAAAATAAAGGATAAAAAATAGGGCCGGGGGTGTAGCTCGGAGGTAGAATGCCCCTGGGTTCAATTCCTGGTACTGGAAAAAAAAAAAAAAGGGAGTAGGTCTAAATATAAGCAGGTAAAAATATTAGAACTCAACTCTAAAAATATGAAGAATGTGGGAAAATAGCCTCTAAAATTACAAAGCATGTGAATCCCAAATTAGGGAGTATCTTTTGAAGCTTGAGAGAGGCAAAATTCAGGACAAGTAAAAAAAAAACTCTGTCTTTATAGAGTGGATGATAAATTTATGTTAACATTGTGGTACGTGCTGAAAACACAAATAGATTTAAAAAACTTCAGATTAATTAATAGATTATACTTAAGAAAGTCTTAGGAGATGCCATGTTCTTTGATACATACTCCCAAGCTTTTAAGGTTAGAATCAAGAAGGTTCCTCCAAATCTCTTGGTACATATGTCAAAAATGGGAATCTGGGTGGGATGTGCAGGGCCTACTCTAGAAGGGTAGAACAAGGCCTGGATCAATCCTCCCATGCAGAGCAGATCCAAGAAAATCATACTCGCAGAGGCTGTATTGACTGTCAGCATTATTCACAGAACCCTCAGGATAATATCAATGATAGAGATATTTATGATCAGAAAAGAGGCATTAGTGGTAGGAACCGCTAGGGCCAGTTCCCTACTCAATGAATAATCTGTGTACATTGTTGGTCTCATGTGACACTCCTCTCTGGCCACCCAAGGGCAGAGGCGCACTGGAGACCTCATCATCTCCCAGAATGACCCCAACTCCAGTCTCTGGGTTTGACTATGGCACCCTCCTTTTCGGGCCTTTGACTCTTCACTTCCTTCATGACATCTAGCTTCTAGACGTCTCCCTTTCTCCCCAAGTCTCTCCCTGGCTCTATTTCTACTTCCCTAGTCTGCCCTTACAAGCAACTTCCATTTCTGTTCCTTTTCCTTCCATACATCTTCCTGCAAACCTCCAACTTTGGGTTATCCCAATCAGCCTGGATCCCCATTCCTGAACCTGGGCTTCTGAATGATACTAGAAAAAAATTCATGACCTTGAATGGCAATCTATTCATGACCTTGAATGGCAATCTATTCGTTTACTGCCTGTAAGTTGCATGAGCCTTCCTTTCTGCTCTGCCAACCTTCCCATCTCCAAAGCAATGCTCTTCCCCACCACCATAGCCACTGAAGATCCTCACCGCTTTCCTCCAGCCCCTACTGACCTCTGCCTCTTTCCCTGACCTTGACCTCTGCTCTCAGGCATGCTCCCTTGACTCCATCCTCAAAGCTATCTGCCACCACCTTCCCCTTCTTGCTGCTGGTCTTAGAGGAGGAAATGTCCCTCTGACATCCAAGGCTAATTCCTCTGCCTGAGTTCTGCACCACAAACCCTCTAGGCTCTTGCTATATTAATTATTCCCTTTTAAAAAAATTCCTTCCTGTTTACTCAACCCTACCCTCTTCATTATATCTATCCTCTTACCCCTTAAATACAGTCTACTATCTTCCATATTAAAATTAAGTAAAGAGCCTGCCTTGGTTCTTGGACATTTTTTTACTACTATGGGAATTCACATTGCTTCACAGCAAACTTTTTTTTTTTCGGTACTAGGGATTGAACCCAGGGGCATTTTACCTCCGAGCTACACCCCCGGCCCTATTTTTTATCCTTTATTTTGAAACCGGGTCTCACGAAGTTGCGGAGGGCCTCACTAAGTAGCTGAGGCTGGCTGTGAACCCAGATCCTCCGGTCTCAGCCTCCCAAGTTCTGGGATTACAAGCGTGTGCCACCACGCCTGGCCTACAGCAAACATTTTTTACTTTGTTCCCTACACTCAGTTTCTGAACTTTAATCTGCCACTCGCTTCTCAATAGTTTGATGACATAGAAAGTTTGGTGACATGATTATTTTTAGAGCCAGAACATCTGATTCCTGGTTTCATTAAGGCTAGTCCAAAGTTGCAGAACCTCAAGAAATCATTTTAAGATTTGGTCTTCGGCTTTTTCATTCATGAAATAAAGCATTGACTTTGTTCTAGGGTCCTGGTCTAAGGACTTCCACACATATTAATTTATTAATCCTCAAACTCTATGCAGATGGCACTATTGTTATTGTCATCTTACTCTGGAGCATGGGGAGGTTACATGACTTGCCCAAGGCCACACAGCTAGTCAGTACAGAAACATATTTAAAATCCATGAGGCTGGCTTTGGTATCCCTGGTCCTAACCTCTCTCCTGGATGGCCGCTCTAAGCTCCAAAGCCACATTAGCTTCAACCACTATAGCAGAAGAGTGACTCAGAATAGTAGTCCTCTGGACTCCAGGAGCTAGTCCTCTAAGCTGGCAAAATGTTTCCTTCCACCCCTGACAGATACCTCTTTTTCTCCTCTCTGCAATTCCAGACTGAGCCCCAGGAAGCCAGTACTGGAAGCTGGCATTCGAGTTCTCTGCTTAGTTGGGACGCAGCTGATTTTCCTGCTCTTCTCTTAAAGCTCATCACTCTCAGTTCGAAACCTCTGGGAAAGCGGTATGGTTCTGGAAGCTCTGCGCTCTCTCTTTCCAGTTCATCTGGGCTTCACATTCTCACCTATGTATTTTCTAGAGGTCAGTGGAAGTAAGTAGATGAATCACTAACAAACTTTGAGACCTAGGCTCCAAGGTTAGATCTAGATCAGCCATTTAATCGCCATCTCGGTGTAATAAAGATAACCTGCTTGCCTTGCCTGTTACACTGGGCTGGGAGAAAATCCACCAGACCCTAGACAGAAGAACATGTGCAAGGAATATAAGCCAGAGTTTGCTGTTTTATAAAGTCCTCCTTCCTTTTTTTTAAATATACGCTTATTGGTGCATTGTAATTCTGCATCGCAATGAGGTTGAGTAGGAACACACATGTACTCGGCACTTGTATTTCCCTCTGGACCCCGCCGTCCTCCCTTCCCTTCCCTGAACATCTTCCTGAGGTTGGTATTGATACTTTCGTGCATGCACATAGCATTATTTGAACTGGAGACTTGATAAAGGCATCTGTTCAAATAAAGTTCTCCTTTCTTGCTCCTAAGTGGAAAACATTTTGGAAATAGAATGGTTCAGCCTTGAAACAGACAACCAACAGAGCTTGTGTAATATTTGTACTTGGAATATTCCAGAAGAAAGTATTCAATCTTTAACAACTAGGTATCACGCTGCCTGAGGGCAGAGGGATAAACCAGATGACCCTCCGGGGTCCCTTCCTGCAAGTTGCCTCTGTGAACTCCAGGAAACAAGGGCTGCGGAACAGGACACAGTGTGAAGGAAACGATGTTCACACCTGTCCAGTCTGAGGCCCAACTGGTAAAGAGTGAGACCACAATGGAGAATTCAGGAAATGGCTTGAAGTTTTCTTATTTTCCGTCCGTTTTATATCCCGACTGCCTGTGACAGGAGCCGAAGCTCAGATTTCACAAACAGGGTTTGAGGAAGCAGGAAACTCTCTGGCCTTGCCAGCTGTTTTCTCCCCTCGCTTGCCCATATTTTACAAATCTCTTTCCTTTCTGGTTTCTTACCCCCTTACCTCTGGTACTGTAAAATCTTGGCAGGCCCTGGAGCCAAATTTATTTGGGTTGAATAAACAGTTTAATGAAGTTCTATTTTCTTGTTTCTGCCTTAAATTGGAGGACGGGGAGCTACACTTTTGAGCTATGCTGTCGAGCGGGCCTCTCGGGAAGCCAGTACATGATTCTGCTATTCCCCCAGGAAGACTTCTCATAAATAATCCTATTTACAATCAATCATCAAGATGTTGGAGAAAATCAGAAGGTCATTTCATACAAGAAAGGTGACTGAATTAAATAAAATGAGCCTAAACACGCAAATTTAAAGATAGACATATTTCTCCCTTTGCCCAGCCTGTTTTGTTGTTGTTGTTTGGTTGTTTGGTTTTTTTTGAGTAGTTACCCTAGACCAGCTTCTTTGTCCCTTTCCCAAAAGTAAAAAGCTACCTTAGAAAGGACCACTTTGGTCATGATTCATCACTATAGCTAAAACATAAGACTTACAATTAATTTATTTTTGGGGTCCTGGGGATTGAACCCAGAGGCATTCTACCTTTGAGCTACACCCCCGGCCTGATTTTATTTATTTGGAAACAGGGTCTCACTAGGTTGATGAGGCTCACTACTTGCTGAGGCTGTCCTCGAACCTGCGATCCTTCTGTCTCAGCCTCCCAAGTGCTGGGATTACAGGTGTGTGCCACCACGCCCAGCAGACAATTAATTTATTTTAAAACACTCACCAGAGAAGTGACTTAGGAGGTGCTTCTGGGTAAATACCTGTTTACTAATCATGTTTTGTTTTTAATCATAATTAAAATAATTTAAATATCAGTTGCATTGATTTATTCATCAAAGACTCAAAGGGTTAAGGATGTATTCAGGGATGACCTCATCTCCCAGTTGCCAGCTGTTCCCTGGGACACCGGGGACTGTCGTGAGTACGTAGACCTTGGATGGTTTTGTTTCTCTTCGTACATTTTTAAATGATGGAATGAAAGGTAATGAAGATGAAGGAAGCCTAAAAGAGATGCTGTGTGTGTGTGTGTGTGTGTGTGTGTGTGTGTGTACATTTGCCAGTATGGATGTAGCAGATAATTCCATTGAATACCCACTGCTCAAACTGACAATTCCAAAACACACAGGATCACAGGTGTGGTATCATTCGAACTAAGGGAGAACATAAAATAATCCATGTGCCTCTCCGTCACCTCCCCCACCCACCACGCCCTTGGACTTCGTCTCATGACAAGGAAACCAACCACAGAACAGAAGACTGAATATCCAAAATAGAGATTTTTTTCAGAAAAAAAAATTCCTTATAATTCTTGCCTGTGTTTAACAACCCATACTACCTGGCAGATTTTCATAGAACTACTCTGTTATAAAGTTCACTCCTTTCAATTCCATTGAGTATCTGTTTTGCAAATATTTATATTGCATTGTACAATGGAGGATAGGTAGAGGGCCTGAGGACCAGAGTGAAGACTCCTGAGTCATTAAGAAGCATACTGCCCTTCAAGGGTAAGTGTGGCCTGGTTAAACTCTTCTTAACCAGTGAAGGGAGAAAAGAGAGAAGCCAAGTGCAGAGTTCTAGTTTGAATGCTCCTACAAATGAATGCACTGTCCCTTAGGCCTCAATTAATGTCCTCAACAGAAAGCAGAGAGAGAGAGAGAGAGAGAGAGAGAGAGAGACTTGGACTTGACTATCTCTAAAGTGCCCTATTCTAACATTCCAGGGTTCCATAAAGTGTTCAAGGCTGAGAGATATTATAATTTTTGTGAGGAAAAACAGTGGAACCCATCCATTGTTATTCTCTTGGTTCAATCTCCACAGCTTTTTGTGAGCATTTAGAAAGTTCTCTCATCTTCTTGGCTCAGGGGAGAGACAAATGGAATCCTCCCTCTACCCTCCACTCCAATTCTAGTCCCATCCGTCCCAAGAGTATTCTGCAGAAACTTCTATTAATGTCTCCTAGATTGTGTCCCATAATAATGCTGGTAATGATAATGATAATGTAATTATCCCAGTTTATTGATGTCAAGTGCATGTTGATTACAAATGGAACAGGAAGTATTTACTTGCCTCCTGCTTCTCCAGGCTGGTTGTGAAATCAGAGCCGGGCTTTGCAGCGAGCACGAAGCCCGCACCTTCCATAATGGTAATGGGATCCAGATGTGGCTCCGTCCCATGGAAGCAAGTGATGAAAGCAGTAAATGGGTCCCGTGCACGTGTGCTCTGCCCAGGTGGGGTCCGCTCCCAGCTCCCTCACCGAGTCAGTACCATTCTGCATTTCCTCCAGTGAACTCCAATGATGTAGGGAGACTGAAATGCATGCCCTACAGCGGCTCGCACATAGCAGGCGCTTGGTGGACTTCCATTCGTGTACATTCCGATGACGAAGGGCATCTCAAGGAAAGTGGCCTGAAGGCAGCTGAGCATGCGGTGCTCTTGCGGTGATGCTGGGCAAGGCGGAAACTCGTTGATAGAAGAAGGGGCCATTGGGAGGCAGACGCCACAGTGAAGGAGGGGCATTACCACTGCGGAGCGCTAAGGACTGAGCCCGAGGGGTGGTGCAAAGGGCGGGACTTGAGTCAAAGGATCAAGGAATACAATGTCCTGTAGGACAGAGGCTGAGTGCCAAGAAGGGTGGGGTGTTCTGGACACAGTGCTCAAAAGATTCTTTCTTGCCTCCAAAGTCCTCCTGCAGGTCTTACTCTTCCTTTCTATTCAGTTTCTCCGTCCAGGGTGGCATGGGATGATCTTCCTCTGTTCCGTTTTATTTTTCTCCACATTCACTATTCCTTTTCACCTGTCGCCTTTCAAACACCCAGAGTTTGAAGTGTATTTCTGCAATGTTAAGCTCATAGTTTATTCATTTTTGTTTCCTAAGCTGAAGAGAATGAGAAAAAGTTATATTTTAATGACATTTATGGACAGGCAGATACTCACTGAATTTTTATGAATACCCACCTTCAGTGATAATGGAGATAAGTGGGCAGTCTTAACACAGTGTAGCCACAAAACACTCCTGGAGAGTAATTAACAACAACAATTTTTCCAAAACTTAAAAAATCAATATATTTAAAGAGCCTCTTTACTTATTAATCAGAGACCCCAGTTATTATAGTTTTAAAAAGAAGTGGCATGATTTGAAAACCATACTTTATTGTGAGCTGCATTTTCTTTAATTGTAATTTTCATTCTTGCTCTAGGGTTCTAGAGTAGTTTAACGTTGTATGAATCAACTGGATTTTGGGGGAAAAATCTGTGTTTTGGAGATAAATTACAATGTTTAGATTATTATCAGGAAATAAAATAATTCATTTAGCTAAATATCCTAAATAATTGAATTGATTGGATAAGCCAATTTTTTATTTTTAATCCTAAAAAATGCCACTTTTTTCTCATTGTGTTGTATAAAATTTAGAAAATATAGGTAAGTCGAAGAGAAGAAAATGATTTTTCTTGTTACTAATTTCTAATTTAATTCCATTATGATCCAAAAAGATACAAAAGATTATAATGATTTTTTTATTTGCTAATACTTTCTCTTTTTTATTTTTATTTGCTAATACTTTTTTTTCCAGCTTCACATGAACTGAGCCCGAAACCGCCAACAATGTGCTACATAATACTCTCTGGTTATGCCGAACGGCGCAGTGACCCTCAACTCCCAGGCAGCTGCACAGTTAGCGGGCAATGCATGCCTCTGGACAAGAAGTAGGAAATAAAGCCAACCAGGTAACAACTTCTTTCTATAAGCCTGAAAGCCAAGTCCTTATTACAGTTGGGTGGGGCAGATCTCCAGGATCCCAGTTGGAGGGCCCCCTTTACTATTCTCTACTCCAACAGCAATAAAGTTGCCTGAGATGTCTAACTGGATCCATCATACTCAAGTCATATATACAACAAGGAAATCCTGAACCTCAGAGTCAGATCAAACCTGCGTGGAGCTGTGAACCCATAGAAATTTTTTTTTTATTTGCAGGGAAATGGAGGGCACTGGAGAACATTATGCTAAGCGAGATTAGTAAATCACAAAGAGTGAAAAGTCGGATGTTCTCCCTCATATGTGGAAGCTAGGGAGAATGGGACTTATAAATGTAATAAAAAAAAGACAAAAGAAAATTTAAGATCCCTTTTTAAAAGGGAAACAGCTCCAGACCATCTACTAAGACTCAGGCCAAATGATCAACGCCCCTCCACAGTCAGCACATTAACGACAACATCCCTGTTCAGCTCAAAGAGGCTCCAGAAGTCAGACCTCCAGCCTTGTTCCCTGAAAGAATTCAGGGCCACCAACTCTTGAGGGGAAAATGTTAGGTAGCTAGCTAGACATTAGCAGATGCAGTCAGCTAGGATAAACTGGACCTGCAAAGACTTACCTTGACCCCTCCCCTGTGGGAAGGGGGCAGAGAAACAACGCAGGGTCACTAAGGTGTGACATGAAAAGAGCAATTGCCCAGTTGTAATACATATAAAGAAGGTGTTCAGAGGGACTATAAGACCTAACACGTGGAACACCCCAGCAGAACCCCATTGCCTCAGGCCGCCTTTCCATTCTCAGGAATGGCCCATTCCAGACGCCCCCCCCCCTCCCCGCAGTGTGACCCTTTCCTCTCTCTTCGCTGCCTTTCTCATACGGTGCCTTTACTTCTCTAAAATAAACCACCTGTATTCAACCCCCCCCCAATTTTTTTATATAATGATCTCCAGAGCCAAATATTAATGACTTTCGGATCTGTTCTGGTTTTTAATTTATGTATATAGTGCTGTTTCCTTCCATGAGTTTGAATAATCAAGGGCTTCACCATTATGAAAATGAAATGCAAGAATGATCCAAGCTAGAATGATTCAAAGCCTGATGCAATCTTTGGAAGAGCTTTCTAAGGTCTCGTCTCCCTAAAGTTTTGATGCACACACACATATTATCTGCTACATCAATCATCAACAGCTAGGTTAATGATGAGAAGAATATGTTGCAGATGAAATTTAATGAAGAGTTAAGAGTTGAAAAATCCTTTGCTGTTGTATCCTATGACCAGTAGTAAATAAAGAAAGGAAAAGATTGAATAAAATATTGATAGTGACTCAAAAACAATACGAAAATAGAACACTAATGGCACTATCATATTATGTACTTATGAATAAGATCATTTCCTAGGGAACATCTCTGCAAGTGAAAGGAGAGGCTATTTGGGTGCTAATTAGAATTTTGAAGGCTGCTTTAACACCTAGAAAATATTTTCATGCTTTATATTTATGGAAAACATATGTTGTAAAAACTCACAAGCATAAAATTTGATTCAAACAATGCCACGTAATTTTCTATTCTCAAACTATTTTAGCTTAAAAAATGCTATTCTTGACCTCTATGTTAGACATTTTAATAATGTGTTTGGGAGAGGTTATTTTTTGATCTTGTCTGTTTGGAATTCTAAATGTCTCCTGCATGTGGATATCCATCTCATTCTCCAGAGTTGGAAAATTCTCTGATATTGTTTCACTGAAAAGATTATGTATACTCTTTAGCTTATAACTTGAGTTCTACTTCAGTGAAATACTCTTAGATTTGGTCTCTCAGTTTTGTCCCAGAGATCTTGAATATTATGATCACTTCTCTCTCTCTCTCTCTCTCTCTCTCTCTCTCTCTCTCTCTCTCTTTCTCTCTGCATTGTACCTCTGAGGTACACCCCCAATCCACCACTCTCTTTTTTAAAATTTTCAAACAGATTCTTGCTAAGTTACCATGAACTGGCCTTGCACTCCTCCCATCTCAGCCTCCCAAGTACACAGATTATAGGTGTGTGCTACTGCACCTGGCTGATCATTTGTCTATTATTGTCTTTTCTTTATTACTGACCGGGTGTTTAAGATCATACACCCTATAATTGAGGCCTGAAAACCTGTCTTCTAAGTAGTCTCATCTATTGTTTAGACTTTCTTTTTTTTTTTTGCGGTACTGGGAATGGAACCCAGGGGCATTCTACCTCTGAGCTACACCCCCCAGCCCTATTTTTTATTCTTTAATTTGAAACAGGGTCTCACTAAGTTGCTGAGGGCCTCACTAAGTAGCTGAGGCTGGCCGCGAACCCGGATCCTCCATTCTCAGCTTCCCAAGTACTGGGATTACAAGTGTGAGCCACCATGCCCGGCTTCTATTGTTTAGACTTTCAATTGATTTTTTTATTTAATTTACTGTGTCTTTCACTTCCAGGATTTCTGTTAGGTTCATTTTTAAAATCTCTCTTTATTGAAATGCTCTTTCATATCTTGTATTTTCTCTTTTATATTTTTCCTTAGGTCTTCTTTTAGTTCATTTATAATTTTAATAATCAACTTTTTGAATTATCTCTCTGGGACTTCCTCTGCCTCAATATCAGTAGATTCATTTATTAGAGGGTTGTAAATTTTTGGAGGTGTCTTGTTAGCCTGTTTCCTCATGTTTTCAGAAGTCTCAGATTTGCACATCTGTTGAGATGGATCACTCTTCGTCTTTTATGTGGCAAGTAGTTATCTCTTTATAGTAAGTCCTGACTTGGGGTGGATCTTAGCTTCAACACATCCAGTCAGTGTAATCATAGGGTTAATTACAACCCCTAAAACTTCATTAAAAGGACAGGGTGCCTCATTTTTCCACTGTAAAATTGCTATTTTAATTCACTCTTGTTGAGCTGCTATGACACTGTGGCTTCCTCTAATCTGCCCTTTTTTCCCCACTGTTTTTACTGAATATCTACTATACTCCCAAATTTTGTTGGTGCTGGAACAACTGCAGCTTGCAGGTGCATATTGTAGCTCTGCATAGTACAGCTCCAGTTGTAAAATTAAAAATAATTTAAGGAGCTAGGGATGGTGCCACCTGACTGTAATCACAATACTTGGGACGCTGAGACAGGAGGATTATAGATTCAAAAAAGAAAAAAAAATCCCTGCTGTCATGAAGCATATATTATAGTGTAAACATTGACCACAGTTACCGTTGTGGGGCATGTATTCTTCTGCTCATATATATGAACATATTCTTTTCTTTTTCTTTCTGTAAGTAAAATGTGTTTTCATCATTTTAATGAAAATCTTTTTCTTTTTTTTTTTTGCGGTAGCGGGGATTGAACCCAGGGGCGTTCTACCTCCGCACTATACCCCCAACCCTATTTTTTTATACTTTATTTTGAAACTGGTTCTCACGAAGTTGCGGAGGGCCTCACTAAGTAGAGAGAGAGAGAGAGAGAGAGACAGGGAGAGAGAGAGAGAGAGAGCTGAGGCTGGCTGCGAACCCGGATCCTCCGGTCTCCGCCTCCCAAAGTACTGGGATTACAAGCGTGCGCAACCACGCCCGGCTATGAAAATCTTTTTCAAGTATGCTGTATGCCCTCCTGACTTCTTTATAGAGGACCCTCAATGTGATTTTGCATTTTGTAAGGAGACAATGCAATGTGCTAGAAAGGCCAGGGAATCAGGCGTGTTGGCCAGGACTCATGCCTGCTCTTCTACCATCAGGGCATACAACTCTGGCCTGATGAGCTCTCCCCTTTGGCCTCAGCATCTTCATCTGCCAAATTTGATCAAGATGCTCTCCAAAGTACCTTGAAGTTTCAAAATCTGTGACTGCATAGCTCTGGATTAGTGGTTAAAATCTTGTGATTTTTTTTCTGACAAAAATATGAAGAAAAATTTCTGCATTAAGGTATACTTTTTAATGATGAATACAGTAATTACATAATGTACATGCTAATAATTTGCACATTAAATATATTGGGGAAGCATTATTTCTTAAAGTGTTTGCTGAATGCTTAAAGGAAAATCTAGTTCTTATATTATTCAATAGGATAATTTTTGTTTTGCAAAATGGCCAACAGTTTCAGAGAATCACCGCTCTGGAACCCGGAGGACAGGCAGTGCTTTTCTAAAGTAGAAGCACAAAACATCTTCCTGCCTCTGGGAGCACTGCAGACCAGACATGGTACATGATCTTTCTTATGGTGTTCCGGTTGGGACGCTAGTGAATATGTACCTTTATTTTGAGTCTTTGAAGGGGGAGAGTATGTTCTATTCATCTGTCAATGTTTTTGTCCTGTTGCTCATATATTGGAAAGAATTAGGACACACTGGATTCCATATAGTTATGCATCTTGTAACATTAAAAGTAATTTAAGGAGCCAAGGATGGTGGTGCATGCCTGTAATCCCAGGCTGAGACAGGAGGATTGCAGGTTCAAGACCAGCCTGAGCAACTTAGCGAGTCTCTCAGCAACCTAGTGAGATCCTGTTTCAAAACAAAAAATAAAATAAAAAGGGATAGGAGTAGAGCCTGAAGGTAGAATGCCTCTAGATTCAATCCCCAGTACCACTAATAACAACAACAACAACAACAATAATAATATTATTATTATTATTTCAGGTATATCACCAGGAAACTTTTCTTCAAGTTTAATGAACATATTTTCTAATAAGACTATATATTTTGTGGTACTAAATTAAAATTTATTTTAAAAGTGTGAATAACAGTCAAAATAACTGTATGCATATATATCAGTATTCTTCAAAATCCTATTTTCAGTCAGAAGTGAACTACATGCTTGATTTCTTGTAGAACTGTTGCAACTACCCATTTTTAAAAAGTAGTGTAATTTTCTCCTGGTTCTCAGCCGGTTATATAAGTTCATTCATAGTCTGCCATGGAGGTGTTGAGGCCTGCAATTCTGCAGTGAAGGGCAGACTGCCAGTCTCCACAGGGAGGCAGGGAACCATGTGATAGAGGCAGGAACGGGGGGCCTGGGAGCACGAGATCTTCTGAGAAGCCGAGGATATGAGTTATAATGTGAAATTTTAAAATGCCAGCTCTTTTCCAAAATGCATTGCATAATCCACTCCTCCATTTTTGCACCCCCAAAATATTTGTGGTCCAGAGTTAGCTAGTGGGCTGCTAGGTGATAACTGCTCATCGTGGGTACGCAGGAAAATGAGGAACCGGATCAGTAGAAATTAGCAGAATGGAGTACTGTAATCCCGGCAGTGTGGGGAATGTCGGGCTCACATGATGGTGCCCAGGGAAAGGCGGGAAGAGGGACAAAGACAGAAGCATATTTGGAGTTGCCCAGGACTTGTGATTCAAAGAGAAAAAGCACTCAAGATGGTGGTGAGAGGTGAGCGTTTGCTCTATTTTCTGAGGTGGTTTGATACCCAGGCTTGAAGGGGCATCTCTCCTCTGGCCACAGTTCTATTCAAGGCAATGGTGTGGGGCGAAGGCAGAATTTGGTCTTTTTTTCCCTTAAAGGAGGAGTGAGCCTCGCCTTCTAAGGAAAGGACGGAGGCTACAGGCTGGGGGACTGAGGGACTTCTGGCACCAATCTGGGGAGACTTCTACAACCAGCTAAGAAATAGCAAAGATGGGAGTAGGGTAGGGGGAAGTACAGAGACAGCAGGAAATAAATACCAAGGGAACTTTGCAATCCTTTCAGAAGCTCTGCAATTTCCCCATGCTCATTACGCCTGTTACCACCCCTGTTCATGCCCTTGGATTGGTGAGATGAAGACTGGTGAAAAGAAGTGAGTGGATATATTTATTTTTTATTTTTTGGTACTGAAGATTGAGCCCAGAGGCGTTCTATCTCCAAGATACACCCCTAGCCCTTTAAAAAACATTTTTAGACCGAAACAGTGTCTTGCTAAGTTGCTGAGGGTCTTGCTAAGTTGTTGAGGCTGGCCTCAAGCCTGCAAGCTTCCTGAGTACTGGGAGTACTGGGTGCCACAGTACCCAGTGTATATATTTAATTTGAAGGCTAGTAAAGGAAGCTAGGGTACTGAGGACTCTGGGGGAACTTTCCCCTTAAGCTTGGGAAGCAACATCCATGAAAGGAGAGCAAAACAGGATGAGTCTAGAGGTCTGGAAATTTGGGAATGGGAAGGGCTGAGTGAAGTACTAAGCTGAGCCAGAGAGCAGAGCGCCAGCCCCGTGCTGGAAGACGGCAGGAACGGAGGAGGGCATGGGTCCCTTTTCCCATTGCTAGACTAAATATAGGTTGCCCAGTTAAATTTGAATTTCAAACTAACAATAGCAAAATTTTAGTATAAGTATGTCCCATGAAGTATTTGGGACATACTTATATTAAGAAATAATTTGTTGCTTATCTGAAATATAAATTTAATTGGACATCTGGTATTTTTATTTGTTAAATCTGGTAAGCTTGCACTTTTTTTTTTTGGCCAGATCTTTAACCACAATGTGATCAGGGGTTGCATGAGCCACATATAGGAAAGGAAGGTGACCCAGAAAGCAGCCAGCTGTATATGAAATGAACTGCCCACCAGAGGTTTGCAGGCCCAGGGACAGAATCTCCACTCAGGCAAGGAAGTGCCACACAGGGGAAGAACACGTCCAGCCTTTGAGCCAGATACTTGTTGTCTCACCTACTGGCATTGTAATTCTAGGCAAATTATGTGGTATCTTTGAGACACAGTTTTGTCATCTGTAAAATGCCGCAAATGATTCCTCACACTTTGCAAATATTAAATGAGATGATATATGCAACATTCCTAAAACACTGCCAAGATAAGGTGCTTGGTAAAATGATGGGGCTGGTTCCTGTGTAGCTCTGTTCATGAGCTACACTATGTAGAGCACAGTCCCCTGGGTAATGCTTAGCCAAGAAAAAACAACCCCAAGGCCCTCCGCTGGGCAGGAGCCAATGGTAGTTGTAGGCTAACCATGGTCCCTTGAAGTGCCTGCAGTTTTTTGTTAGCATAAGGAGGGAATATGGAACAACTCAGTACTTCTCAAAAAGTACTGTAATTCAGGACCTGCCTGCCTAAAAGAGAGACACGCATGTGCGCATGTGCACACACACACACACACACACACACACACACACACACAACAACAACAACAACAACAACAACACTTTATTCCTCGCTCCACATAGACTAGGGAGAGAACGTAAGCCATTAAGGAATCTTATGGTTCTTCAAGCAAATAAGCACTAACTCTCACGGCTGATTTGGCTCTGAGCTGGGAGGGCAGGTAGCGGCTTCCTCCCAACATTCCTTTAATAAACTCAGATTCCCCGAAATTAAGTGTGTTGCCAAGGAATTTCAAGGCGCACAAAGGTGAAACTCAGCATTTGCAAAGGAGAAATTATTGTTAGCTTGTTTTACTAAAAAAGGGTTTTTTTTTCTGATATCAATTCATCTTTTTCTGAACCCCTGTGTTATAAAAATATAAAAAATCACCAGGGTTTTAGCTACACTTTGTTGTTGATTTTAGCTGTTTGGAGATGAAGCGCGGCCAGCTGCAGAGGGCGATGCTCATTCGCACGTTCTTGGGTTCCGTCCTCAACACGCAAAGGAAATCCAAGCCACTGCGACCTTTTCCTCCTCTCAGAGGTAAGGGGGAGTTCTCACAAAAAATGCAGAAAGAATAGAAATCTGGTAATACTAGCACTTTAATTCTCTATAAAAGGCCATGCCGCACAGTAGTAAAGGTGCAGAAGATGGCACCACAAAGCCGGTTCCCAAATTCCCTCTGTGGGACCTTGGGCAAACCCTAATTTTCCAGAGCGTCTCACTGCTCACCTATGAAACACGATCCCAATAGTGTCTGTTCTGCCTGCCACGATGGTTACAGTGAGGGTCAAATGAGATAATGTACGTGGAATGGCGATGTGCCCAGGACCCTATCCTCAACCTCCTTTACCTTCCTCTCTCACTTTCAAATATCAGCAGTCACCATCACAAAGGGTAGGCTTCTGAATGGCTGACCAGCCATTACTATTGCCTGATGGATGTTCTACTTATCTCATGGTTGATAAAAACAAAACAAAAATGAGCCCACCCAGACCTGCTGCTCATGCCTGGGATGGATCCAAGGTCCAGACTGAGCAGTAGGTATTGAACGGACTGGTACCTACATGTTTCTGGGTATTTTTCCCACACCCTACTTACCCAGGCTCCCCAGGAGGGACCTGAACAATCATTGCCTTAAAAATTCCCAGAATGCTGCAAAAGCAATAGTTGAACTTAGAAGTTGGAACTGAAATTCTGACTCTTGTTTCATGAAAGAAAATGGGTTTGGATTTGAGGACAACCCATAAAAAACTGAACAGTTCAGTAAACCTGTATTTGTTCTCCTACTCTGATATCTTGCTTTCCACGTGACGGGGGACAAAGAGCTGAGGCTGAACCCGGCAATCTCTTAGATGCTTGGGGTCTGACTGTCTAGCTAGTAGGAACAGTGTTAGACAGAAAATCATGCCGTTCGAGGAAGAGAATATAAGATGTTTGAAGCAAGGACTGTGTTTAATTCCTTCCTGAATTTCCAGGAGCTAAAGCAATGCCAAGAAAATAGTAGGCAGGCAGAAAATAAATTTTGAATCAATACATGAGAGTAACATTTTCAAAGAGGACCACTAGGTCCATGAGTAACATGGCAAATTCCATGTCACGAGCGTCACATTCCATCTTGCCATTCATACAGAGCGGGTGGTATTCTCATGGGCTGCATAACTTTTTTTGCTCTCTTCACAAATTACTTTCAAACTCCTACACAAACTCTGACTTCTGTTGTTGGACAGTTTTCAAGGTTAAAATCCCCCTGCTGGAAACCTAAGGTTTTTACAACTTAATGTTTACTTTTTGTGTTTTACATAGAACTATTTCAAAGATAATGGTAACTGTGATTTCTTGCCCCCTCAGAAGATAATTAGGAGTGAAAAGACAAATTGAATCTTGGCATTTGTGTTGAGAATTGGGAGGAATGCTTTTTCCCAATGTTATGAGTGTTAGATTACAAAGTGAGTTGCTGTATCTGGAACCCTTGACAAAACGTAGACTCTGTTATCATTGGTACAAGGTGACACAGTATGAGGTGCACCTGAAGAACAGGTGTGGCGTTAGATCAAGGAAGGCAAATGCACGGCGAGCATGATTCCACTACTACTTTTACATGCATAGCATTTATCCCTAATCGATTGCAGTATTCTCCCTGCCAAGCTCAGGCAATCTTTCTTATTAACACAGTGATACCAATCAATCACAGAGAGACATGTCAGATTTGCCATTTTACGGATCTTTATTGAGTGCTGGCTGTGTGCTTGGTATTAAGGTCTTGCAGTGAACACCTCAGGCACACATTTCTATCTTCCTAGAACTTGCATTTCTTGGGGGGGTGGTCAGTTATCAAGATAAATAAGTAAAATATGTCATGTATTAGGTGGTACTGTGGACAGTGGAAAAATATATCAGCAAAAAGGGATAGAGACTGTTGGGAAGAGAGGGGTCACACTGTTAAATTGAGTAGACAGGTGCATTAGTCATCTTTTCTTGAATAACAAATTATCCTAGAACTTAGTGGCTTCAACGACATTGTTATCTTGTGATTTCTGGGGGTTATGAATGAAGGGGCCGCTTAGCGGGATGGTTCTGGGTTGGGGTCCCTCATGAGGCCGCAGTCATGAGGTCAGCTGGGGTTGCAGTCTTCTGAGGCCTGAATGGAGCTAGAGAATCCACGTCCACCACATCGCACTCACGTGGCTGTTGGCAGATCTCGGTCCCTTACCACACAGGCTTCTCCATAGAACTGCTGTGTCTGCTCGTGGCGTGGCAGCCTCCTTCCCCCAGGCTGAATGATCCAAAAGGGCAAGATGGAAGCAAGAGTGTCCTTAGTGACCTAGCCCCCGAAGTCCCATTCTTTGATCTCTATCCTCTCTTACTGGTGACAGGAGTGAGTCCTGTTCACTGTGGGATGGGACTATGCCATAGCAGGATGCCGGGAGGTAGCTATCATTGCAGCCATCTTGGAGATCACAATGCACTAGGGAAGACTGAAAGGGGAACCCAGAAAGAGATGAGATACTGAGTTGGATGGTGCTATTCTCACCTCTGGGCAGTGAGAAGAGCAAACGCAAAGGCCCCAGGCAAGAACCTGCTCGGTGCATTGAAGAACTAGCAAGCAAGCTTAGCAAGCGCTACTAGCAATCCTGGAAGTGGGAGAGTGGTAGGAGACAGGTCAGGGTCACGACAGAGAACAGCTCGTGGGAGACTTGTAGCTACCGCAAGGACTTCGGATTTTAGCCCAATGTTCTATCTTTGCTACAAACCACTCCAAAACTTATTAACATAAAAAAATTATTTTCTTATGCTCATGGATCCTGCGGATCAGGAATTCAAATAGGGTGTGGCAAGGATATCTTGCCTGAACTCCATGATGTTGCCATAATGTTTGGGACTTCAACTGGGAGACTCAAAAGCTGAGGGCTGATGGCCGAAGATTAAAATACTTGGGAGGCATCTTCTCTTACTGTCTCGAGTTAATTCTGCCTATTGTCGGGGACCCAAGCTGTGGTTCTCAGCTACAGCATGAACATCTGGTCTTTCCATATGCCCTCAGCTTCCTCACAGCGTGGAAGCCTCAAGGTTAACTGGATTTGTTGGGTGGAGGCTCAGGATGCCGAAGCCAAATGTCTCTAGAGAACCAGGCAGAAGCTATATTGCCTTATCTTATAAAATCTGGCCTTGAAAGTTACTTTTATCATTTTTTGCCATAGTCGTGAACCTGTCCAGATCAAGAGAAAGAGAATACAAACTTTCAAGGTTGTCATGGATACTGGAGTGGCAGTACAGAAAGGGGTTAGGAGCACAGGCTCCGAGTTACAGTGCCTTATTTTAAAACCTGGATTTACATATGACTACTTGTGTGAACTTGGACAAGTCAACCTATTTGCACCCCAGTTTCTTCCTTTGCACATGAAGGTAACAATAGCTACTCCTCCATCTGTAGTGTTTCGAACAGTTCTTGGTATATGGTGCACTCTCAGATACATGATTCTGTTGACCGTGAAAATGGTGATGGTGTGTTATACTGAGCCTCATTTCCATACTTCTCAGGAGAACCTGGGACAACAAAAGAGAGAAGCGTAAGGCTCGAGTGCTACGTGAGTTACTGACCTGGCCATCATCTCCACAACGGATGGCTTTGACGTACAAATGAGCTAGAAACCGAGCTCAGCGATGACCCAGAAAGAGAGGTGAGGTTAGGTGGCAGGAAATGGCTACCCTGGAGGTCTCTCCACTGGCTGCTGAGGACATACACAATTTTTTTTTCCCCTTTGGATCAGGCACTGCTCAAGGGACAATAATTTTGTGGCAGAACATTTTGTTTGTATCTCCTCATTTCCTGAGGATGCTCCCAGGAACAAGAGATTTGGTTCTCTTCTCGTTTGTCTTAGCTGGCCTAGTAGATGCTCATTGTAAGATTCAAAAACAAGAATGGCTCTAGGAAGAAAAATCCAACTCCACTGTTATCTGATGGCCTTTAGCAAGTGTGGATTCCTCGGGTGAAAGGGCATTGAGGCAGAGAAGAGGCAGCAATCTCCATCAGAAAGTCTCCAAAACTGCCCGAGAGATTTTTTAAATTATTGTTGGATTCCTATTGAACTCATATTAGAAAATTTCACAATGTTGCAATAATTATTTTTAAACAAATATCTCTCCTACTTCCATTTCCTAACCTGGTTTCCTTGTTTCATTAAAGCTAAATATTTTTAAAAGACAAATGTTTTCATTGACTTACTGATTAAAAAAATCTCTATGGATGGAGAGATTTTAACTTGTCACCTAAGACAAGTTAAAATTTTAACTTGTCACTTGGGACCCTTTTTCTTAAAAGAGGACATTCTTTTTTTTTTTTTTTTTGCAGTACCAGGGATTGAACCCAGGGGCATTCTACCTCCGCGTTACACCCCCGGCCCTATTTTTTATACTTTATTTTGAAACCGGGTCTCACAAAGTTGCAGAGGGCCTCACTAAATAGAGAGAGAGAGAGAGAGAGAGAGAGAGAGGGAGAGAGAGTGAGATTGCTGAGGCTGGCCGCAAACCCGGATCCTCCGGTCTCCACCTCCCAAAGTACTGGGATTACAAGCGTGTGCCACCACGCCCGGCCAAGGACATTCTTAATAATTATGCAGGGACAGTGGATGTAAACTGGGGCTTTTTTTTCCTTCTGAGTTATCAGAACATATCCATGGGAAATCAGAATACTTATAATTTCTTAATTATACACAGCCAGCTTTCAGAAGGAAGAATTCCTGAGGAGAAATTGAATATTGAATTTAATACAACCAAACTGAGGTTTAGTTGATTTAGGAACTAAAGACCATTAAGAACTCCTTTCAGAAACCATTGAAAAGATCTTTTGCTAATGTCCGCCACTCTGACCTTGTTCTGAGCATCCCAAACAAATGTTCAGACATCAGATGTTTTAGACCAGGAGGAGGGGCACATCGTTCAGTAGTGGGACTGCCTCGCAGAGCTGGTCCCCAGGACCATGGTACTCAAAACATGAACAATGTTCTTCTTCTGGGCCTGAACCCAGAATCACTCATAACTACCTAGGAACTAACCTGAGAAGGATGGATTACCAGGACCTCATCTCCCGGGAGCGAGGTGTTTTTCCTCCATACCAAGGAAGTGGGGAGATGTTTCCCATTTAGAGACCACTTTGACTTCATGTGTTCATTGGTGAGAACAGTTACTCCCTCCCCCTGACTTCCAACTTCCTGGACCAACCAAGCAAACCCCAGATCACACAGTGAACTTTCGAAAGTATAAATGATCTCATCCTAATCAGAGATGACCTTCCCCTTGTTGCCATTCTAATGCAATTTGACTAGTGAAATGGCCCTACTGTGTACCAAGGCAGATGTAGGGAAGCCTGGTTCATCCTAATGCCACCGTGACTCACTCACTAGACCTGGCCACTCCTAAGCCTGGCCTCAGCTGTCTTGGGCTTATTGGTCTAACATTTCCTCTCAGGCCAAGGTAAAGAAACTTGGTTTGAGAGCTCAACGGCATAGATGAAGTGGGACACAGTAATAATGATATTGAATTGGGAAGCACGGAGACAATTAAGATTGTCCATGTATTTCCAGAGTTCGCTGTATACTGTGTACAGCTCGTCCCTCACTTCTCTGCTGTGACAGCCCTACCTAGTGGAGATCCTCAGGATAGGAAACAGTTTCACCAGGCCCTTACTAAGGCTTCAACATTCCAACCAGTGAGAATGGCCTTCAAGTCTTTACTTATTCTATTCTACCTTGCTCTAACCAGACAACCATCTAAAGCAGTGCGCTTCACATCTGTGCTTCATGAACCACCTACATTAGAATGTCCTGGAATACTTGCTTAAAATGAAGAGTCCCCAGAAAAAGGAGAAGAAACCTCAGTGGAGTGATGGAGGGGGCCTAGGAGCAGGGAGAGGAGGAGACTTGATAAAGGAAACACTTCTAATGCTATGTACATATACGAAATTATCAATGCCAATCTCAATAACATGTACGGGTAAGGGAGAGGGAGTGGGGTGGGATGTGAAGGGAAACATACCCAGTGCTATGTGAATGCATGTCCCTATCACTCTGAACATCATTATGATGTATAATTACAATATACCAATTAAAGTATATTTAGCTGGGCGTGGTGGCACACGCTTGTAATCCCAGTACTTGGGAGGCTGAGACTGGAGGATCGCAGGTTCACGGCCAGCCTCAGCTACTTAGTGAGGCCCTCCGCAACTTAGTGAGACCTGGTTTCAAAATAAAGAAAAAAATAGGGCTGGGGGTGTAGCCCAGAGGTAGAATGCCCCTGGGTTCAATCCCCAGTACCGCAAAAAAATAAAAAATAAATAAAGTATATTTTAAAAACACAGAGTCCAGGATCCTACTGAATCACCCTCTCTGGTGCTCAGAATTACTTTTCAAACAAACTTCCTAAATGATCCTTGTGAGCATTGAACAACCGCTACTCCAGAGCTGGTGCAGTGGTCCTCAACTTTGGCCACACATTAGAGTCACTTGGAGAACGTCTAACAATCCCAGATGCCCAGGCCAATCAAATCATCCGTATGGGTAGGGTCATCTTAAACCCTCTCCGGGGTTAGTGTACAGCTAATGTGTAGTCCAGGCTGGGAACCACTGCAATAGGCCCACCATCCTCAATGTGGCTGCCTTCTCATGAGAGTGGTATCCAGGAATGGACCGCAGTCGAAGGCAACCCTCCTGTCTGACTGTGAGACCAGGAGAGGCCTAGCTAGGCTAGTGTTACCATTGTCAGTTCATGGGTTCTTTCTTTCCTGACCCTCAAGGAGCATTTGCCATCATGGGAAACAACCCGGAAATATCATTAAGGGTTTTTGTAGACTTTGCCTTATGAAGTAAATGGCACTTTGATATATGTTCTGATACAAGCTCCTTACCTCGTCATGGATCAGTAACAAACAATTTGTGTTTGGGCACTTTGAGCACCGCTGGTCTGAGCCAGCTGCCCAGGCATGAGGGTACTACCTCAAGGCTCCTCACAGCAATAAAGCCCAGCCACTGACTCCTGGGGCAGCGGAGGCCAAGCTGGACACAGCCCTCCCCAGAGACAGTGTGCTGCTTTCTCAGAACGCTGAGAAACTATCCATGGGACAGTGCGTTGGGCCCCAAGAAGAATCAGTGGGACCTTTCAGGAAGCCCAAACACAAGGGGACAGTCTTGATGAAAATCTATGGCCAGGAACTCCGTGCTTTCTATTTCATCATCCAGCACAGATAATAGGTAGTTGGCAAAAGTCCCAACCAAAGGCCAGAGCACCCCATGGGTGGTTTCTGGACCTCAAAGCACACACAGCACTTCCTAGGCATGACTCTCAGCTTCAAGAGACATAAAACTGAATCTTACTTAAAACAAAAAGAGAACATATTAGCTCATGTCGGGATTTTTCTACTTAGTGACTAATATGGTCACCGTCGGCTGCAGGCTGACATTTCCCAGCTTAGCAACCACAGCAGAATGAAAGCCAGGTCCCTTCCCCGTCGTGACAGCACAGGGATGGACCTTATTGAACCTGACTGGGCCATATCCCCATCTCTAAACCAGTGGCTGTGATTTGATTTACACACGTAGGTCACATGACCAACACTGGATTCAGGAGGTGTATCACCTGAATCACATGGACTGAGAGGTGGGGAAGAGGTGGGTCTAGCAAAGGAAAGCTGATGAGCTCCTAGCAACACACAGCGCAGTGGATGCTGGGCAGACAAAGCCAAAGCTGCCCTCTCAGAGAGCATCTCAGAAATACCAGCTGTGTGTGCTGCAGAGAAGCCTGAATCCACAAGCTCCAGCACCACCGTGCCTGCACCATGGCCACTGCACCAGTTTTCAGAAATGAGAGGCACCGTCAGTAACCAGCCCAGGGAATCATGGCGCCCACTCTGTCCCTCATTCGACTGGGAGGTGTTCTCCAAAACGGACTTTTAAAGGAATTTCTTTGTGTTGTTGGTTCTCTAATACCAAGTGAAGTAATCTGATTTTTTTTGCAGTCTTTCTCTCACGCAGTCATTCATGTTTCATTCGACATTTATTAGTGCCGATGATTCTGATAGTAGGAGATACTCAGACAGATAAGGCAACTGGCCCTCTTTCAAAACATGCTGCCTTAGTAATTCCCTACAGATACAATTTCCTTTTTCTTCCTGAGTTCCCTCTCCTTCCAAGTCTGGAGCAAAAACCAGGGGAAAAGTAAATGCTTCACAAGGGGTCTCTATGCTAAGAATGAGAAAAATTCTGTCACTAGATTGTCTTCAGCCAAAAATGAGATAATCTTCTTAAAGAAAATCCCTTCCCATAAGCTCTCCAGAGAAATGTAACCTGAATCTGGACACGAGGGTTCCTTTCCAAGACTGCATCACCAAGTGTGACTTTGACAACTGCTAACTAAAAGAAACTTCAGAAGTTGTACTGAAAAAGGTCCACATTCTTAGACAAAAAAAAAAATGTAGCATTTTAAACTGTAGACTTCTGAAGGATTTGGGGACAAAGATTTCATCCAGGACCCTTGGACTTCTGTATTGACTTGAGATGCTACAAAGGGTAGCGGTGGAGTCACTTACCAAGTGGAGGGGAGACTGTAAACCGAAGGTGGGTCCCTCCTTCTCATCTGCATGAGGACGAGGACGGGTGCAAGGGGAGGCTGCCAGAGAAGTTGGAATGAGGCATTGCTAGGACCAGAAACATGCTCCCTTCTGTTTATGAGTTTGGCTATTAATAAGGAACTGCATTGGAAAAAGGGCCCCTGGGAATCCTGGGGAGTTAGGACTCTTTTTCCACAGCCACTAGGCTGGAAATTACTTTTGTCCAAGCCCCAAAACCCTTACCCCTGTAGACAGGGTCATTTGTCCCCATTTGCCCAGGACAGCTCCAACTCATACCTCCCACTCCACATAAAGGGTAATGATACTTTTTACTCTCAGAAGAGCGGCATTTGAGGCAACGCATTCTATGACGACACCGAGGACTTTCCAGGAAGTCCTGAAGCACCCTTTCTGGCCAGCCTCCAGCATGAAGGAATGTGTCTGCATCTACCGCTGCATGGAGCACTAAGCCTGCCATAAGTTAGGCCCTCAGGAGCTCTGTGTTGAAGAATGCATGCGTTTACTTTAGAATATGGTAATTCACAAAGAAACGCAAGTTACTTTACAGCTTGCCTATTCACTGAAGCTGCATATTTGGGGGTTCGTGCCGCCTCTGTCTATTTTCGTATGATGCTTGGGGTAAGATGTGCTGGAACTCGCAGGAAGCATGGTGACGGATATGCAGGGACAGGAGGGGAATGTGTCCACCTGCTGGCTGGGCACTTCTGAGGAGGAGCCCTTCAGTTGGATGGATCCTAGTTACGGGCAGCTGAGGAAAATATATTCTCTGGGTTCTAGAGAGGATAGTTTTGTAAAGGGTGGGTATGCGCAGGGAGTGGGAGGCGGGCGGCCGTGCAGATGTGAGGGGAAACCAGAGAGAAAATGACTGTGAAAAACATCTTTGTTAAGTAGCAAAAGCAGCAGCTGGACCAGATTAGCTGTTCCCTTCTCTTTCCTATTTTTGGACTTGGAAAGAAAATGAGCAAAATAATTTCTGTTTTGGAGAAAAGTAGAGAAGGAGGTGGGGGGAGGTGTCAGGGGAAGATGGGGCTGAGGACCAGGATAAAAAGGCTGAGAGAACTGAGAGGCTGCAGTCTGGGGGTGCCACTCCTCCCCCAGGGAGGTGGGGGACACCAACCGCTGCTCTCTCTTCCCCACAGGGAATATTGGGGGACCAGGTCTCTGCCCAAGGACTGATCAAACGCTGGGAGATGAATGCCAAGCCCGTGAATTTGTACAAACCCCTTAACCTCTATGAGCAAGGAGTGCCTCCTGTGGCTTTAATATTATTCTCACAATGATGTCTATGTAGCGAGATTACGGTGACAAATAATACTTCAGTGATTACCTCCCGTACTCACTGCATGCCGATTGTACTCAGGAAGCCCCTTCAGTTTTGCTCATGCTTCTTTCAATATACTCTGTGGGGCTAGTTCTTTTGTACTTGTGGATCATATTTAGGATCAGTCTCCTGGGGTTTATGGTCCCTTTCAGGCAATAAAAGCAGTCTCAGCTCCATAATTGATGTTTTTGGTCCAGTGGACAGAGTGAGCGTCACCCTTCATCCACGGTGGTGGCTTTGCAGGCTCACAACTTGGGCCTGGAGCTGGGTGGCTGCAGCCCTAGGGGGTTACTTTCAGTTTGAGGGCTCTCATTCCACCTCCCTAATATTGTTAACCATGGTTTCTGACCCTTCTATGATCACAGTGTGGGAGGAGGAGGCGGGGCTAGGAGGAACAAAAGTTCTTACTTGACCGACACAGGGGTGACCTAGAAGTGCGCTCTCTGGCCTGAGAAGCTCCCATGGGGACAAGTTTACAGGACCCTCAGAGAGTCCCTTCTCCCCTGCCCGGTACTGTGAAAAGCATCTAAAGTTTCTCATTAAATAAAACAAATGTTATAAGTTTTTATATACAAAATATAAATAAAATCCCTTTATTTTAATAAATCCCTTTATTAAATCAAGGGAGCTCTCCTTCTACTCAAGCTTCTAAGCAGGTTTTTTTTTTTAAATCATAGTTAAATTCTTTTTTCTGGCAGCTTGAGATATTGTGTGTTTTCTGTTGTTTAGTCTATTAAGAAGATAAGTTCTAGTGACAGAATTTCTGATGGTAAAATACCCTCAGAGTTTAGGGATAAACTACTTAATCATGATATGTTTTCTTAAAATTCAGTATCTGCTTTGGTAAGATAAAATTTTGTTTTTATTTTCACATTTATGTTCATAAGTGAAATCGGCCTATAATTTTGTTATCTTGTATTGCTTTTCATCTGATTTCGTCAATGGTATACTAACTTCATAAAATAAAGGGGCAGACTTTTCCTTTTTCTGTTTTCTCACAATCCAGGAATTATGAAAATTATTATTTTGATATACATATACATTGTAATGATTATTTTAATTAAAAGAATCAATCTTAACAATAAATTTTTTTAAGATTAGAATTAACTGTTTCTTGAAAGTTTGATAGAACTCACCTATAAAACCATCAGGGCCTGGGATTTCTGGGGGAAGAGAGATAGCTAACTCCTATTTTAATTTCTTTAATACTTACTAGTCAACTCAAACTCTTGATTTTTTTTTCTGGTGCTGATTTTAGCATTTGTATTTTCTTGGGTATTTATTCATTGTATTGCACTTTCAAATATATGAGCCCATAGCTTTTTCTAATACCTCCTTAATAATAACTCTATTGAAATGTAATCTATACAACATAATATTTACCCTTTCAAAGTGTACATTTCAGCCAGGTGTGGTAATCCCAGTACTTGGGAGGTTGATACAGGAGGATCGCAGGTTCGTGGTTAGCCTCAGTAACTTAGTGAGTCCTTCTGCAACTTAGTGAGACCCTGTTTAAAAAAAAATAGGGCTGGGGGCGTAGCTCAGAGGTAGAATGTCCCTGGGTTCCATCCTCAGTAGCCCCCGACACACACACGGTGTACATTTCAGTGGCTATCCACAGAGGTATGCAACCACCACTACCGAATTTCGGAACATTTTTATCATTGAAGAAAGAAACCCCATGCCCATTCCCCGTTCCCTCCTGCCCACTGCACTGCCCCAGCCCCTGGAACCACTAATCTACCTTCTGTTTGTAGATTGCCTGTTTCAGACATTTCATAGAAATATAATCATACAGTCTGTGGCCTTTTGTACCTGGCATCTTTTACTTACCTTCATGTTTTCAAAGGTCATCCACGTTATAGCATTTATCACTACTTCATTCTTTTATGTGATTGTATAATATTCCATTATGTGGATATACCACATTTCATGTACCCACTCATTGGTTGATGGGCACTTGATTTTTTTCTATTTTTGCCTATCATGAATAATACTGTTATGAACACAGCTATTGATAAACACTTGCTAGCCTAAGTTTCCTGAGCATGCCCTCCTGCCTCAGTCACCCGTCCTCAAGATCTGCACACATACATATATATAACACTTTTCTATGGTCACAGAACTACAGGGTAAATGTCAGGCAGGGCAAAGGGCTTCTAGGTTTCTGCTACAGGGCTGTTGGTAATGTGTGTTCTGATTGGACGGGAGCCATGCACTCCTAGTTCTTAAATACTTTAAATATCAGCCTGAAGTCTTTCCATGCAAGATTTCATTTAAGCAAAGTGAATCACAATTTAGAAAAATTTAAAAATTATCAATAATCCAATTCCTTGTTGTTGCATTTTAAGAAACCAAGAAAAGGAAATCCAGAAAAGTTAAAACATTTGTTCAAAATCATACATAAAATATGTTCAAAACCACACATCTAATGAGTGACAAACTCTATCAAACACAGTTCCTCCTCCCTCCTTCCAATGTGCTGCCTTCTCCAGTTGGATAAGCCAAAGCAAAAGGAAAAGACTGTCAACAAAACCCAACAGTAATTTCTTTCTGATTTATGTCAAAATGATGGCAGGTTGGAGTCTGTGGGGATTTCTTTCCCAGAAAGATAACACATAAAATGAATACGACCAAAAGTGTAAAAGGGCCAGAAGTGTGTTTTAAAAATACAATCATCATAATAAAAACATCACAGTTCCTGCATCACATAATGTTGGCTATCTTTAATCCTAAAGAAGGCCTGACAGGTGTGGTCTGTTGGCAGCCGCATCCTGTGAGTGTCCACACGAAGCCTGGTTTCTGCGGTGTTTTTTATGAGTACGGCTATCATCTCCCTCCACATCTGTGTGCTGCGCTCCGGCATCTGCTGAGCTGGGGTCTCTGTCTGTGGTCTTGATGCTAAGATCCTCTTTGGGCTGCCACGCCTGCTGAAGATTGAGTTTTTATTGTGCTTTTTTTTTGTATGAATGGCCCAGCGCCAGCCATACCCAAGGAAGTCTTGGGGAGCAGAGAGTAGGCAGGGGTGCTCCGAGAGTTTGGAGGTGGGTGGATGCCTCCTGCTCCTGCCTTCCATTCTCAGGGTCTCTACCTTCTCCTCGCTGGTGCAGCACCCCAAAGAGGGTGCATTCTTTCAACCAAAGAGCAGGTGGGGCTTCAGTCTGTACGCAGGAGGGCTGCTTCCTCTAGTCACACCTCACTTCCACGTTTGAGTGAAGGGAGGCATGTAAAAGTATAAAATTGTGTTTGGAAAATGGCACAAATCAGGAACCATTTCCTTCTGAAAAGAGAGGCAGTCTTGAAGGACCCAAGAAATGTAGATCGTCTGCTCAAGGGTATATTACACAGCCAATAGGGATTGCATTTTTTTTTTTTTTTTTTTGCGGTACTGGGGCTGGAACCCAGGGGTATTCTACCTCCAAGCTACACCCCCAGCCCTATTTTTTATTCTTTATTTTGAAACAGGATCTCACTAAGTTGCAGAGGGCCTCACTAAGTAGCTGAGGCTGGCTGTGAACCCGGATCCTCCGGTTTCAGCCTCCCAAGTACTGAGATTACAAGTATGCGCCACCACGCCCAGCTCTATTTTTTTTTCTAGTTTTGAAACAGGATCTTACCAGGTTGCTGAGTCTTACTATGTTGCCGAGGCTGCCCTTGAACCTGCAATCCTCCTATCTCAGCCTCCCAAGTACTGGGATTACAGGCATGAGCCATCACGTCCAGCTTGCCAACGACTTTCAAATGGTCATTTCACCTAATTATCATAGCACATCTGTGGCACTAAGTGTTATGAGTTGAATTATGTTCCTCCTAGTCCTAAAACAAACTCTATGTTGAAGTCCTGACCCCAAGTACCTTGAATATAATCTAATTTGAAAATAGGGTTATTATAAAGGTGATCAAGTTAAAGTAATTAGAGTGACACAGGTCAGAGTCACTGAGATACACAGCTTAGGCCTGAAAGGGACCTGGAGACCATTCAACCCACCATTCTTGACCTCCTTGGGGACATACAGCAAGGATGGATGGTATTCATAGGCTCCACACATAGAATGCGCCCAGATGAAAGGCTGTGGCATAGACAAGGTAGGCTGTGAGTTACACACAAATTGCAGCATGTAGTTCTACTTTTTTCTTCCAAACATAGAAGCTTGTCAGAGTGTCGTGATAACGAAGCTGAACCTGGTGACCTAGACCATGCCTTCAATTTATGTATGAGAAACTAAATCCTAGAGAATATGAGTGATATGCCTGACAGCTCACAGACAGATGCAGGACTTTTTCCCCTTTTTTATTCCTCTTTCTAGCATAGGTCCAGGAAGCTCCAGATGAGAAACTGAAGATTCCAGCCGAATATCAAGTTTCAGCGTAACTGGGCTTCTGTGCTTCTACACTGCTTCTGAAATTGCTGGGGAATGCTTCAAGCACACCCCTATGTCCTATTACCTTTGTTTAATCACTTTTTTATTCTAGGATCCCAACGTTTGGTTTGAATCACATGGATTTAATCGGAAACATGTTGTGAAAAGTTGGGATCCAAATTAGATCTTAACATGTAAAACATCCCTTTCAAAGACAATTGTCTAGGAAACATTCTCTGAAAATGACCCTCCCTTCAGAATTCCTGGATCCCTGTTAGCTCGCCCTTGGAACAAAACCCTGAGTTTGTACATGCAAAGCATTCCAAAGAGGACCTCACATACAGCAAGTACCCACGAAGTTAGCGATTATTAGAGAGGCAGGGTGGTATGCTGGTTAGGAATGTGAGTTCTCCAGCCAGCTACCTGGGTCTGGGGGTTGACTCTAGTTAACTAATCCCACATAAATTCTGGTCCCACTATTGAGTTTGGGGAACTTGGGAGAGTTATTTAACCTCTCTGTGCCTTGATATCCTTCCTTATAAAATCATAATTATTAGTGTTAGATCTCACTGTTAAACTATCCATTCAGGTTTCCTTCCCCAACCAGGGCAGGTGCCACAACTTACTGAGGTAGGACCTTTCTTCAGTGAAGGGACCTAATTAATCATTATTAGTGGGACAGCTAAATGTGCCATGGAAGCCAACTTGACATGTCTCTTACAAAAGAATTGGTCTGCAAAAGCTTGGGGGAAGAAACCTGGTTCTTAGCCAACATAGTTCAAAAAGCAGTAGTTCTAAAAACCACCAGGAAGGTTTGAAGTCGAAAATCTTCAGAGTCCCCCCAGAGACTAGGAGTTTGGGTGTGACCTTTTGATCTAATAGCTGATGATTAGAAGTACTTCATGGAACTCTGGGGTGCAGTGGCACAGGCCTGTAATCCCAGAGACTCTGGAGGCTGAGGCAGGAGGACCTCAAGTTTGAAGCCAGCTTGGGGTAACATAGTGAGACCCTGTCTCAAAATAAAAATTAAAAAAGGCTAGGGATATAGCTCAATGGTAGAATAGCCCTGGGCTCAATCCCTAGTGTTACAAAAAAAAAAAAATACCCACTTCATGGAAAGTCAGTGAAGTTGGGGCCCTTCTCTTAACAGGCCTCAGCTGGGAGGAAGGGAGGACAAGGGTTAATGGGGTGGATAGGTCCCTGCCAGGGTCAAGAGCAGAATTCCAGAGACTGTCTTCCCGGGGCCTACCAGTGGTTCCCAACTTTGGCCAGGCATCAAAATCAACTCCGAGCTTTAGAAAAATAGAGATTTCTTATCTAGTTTAGATATTCAAAATCAGCATTCCTAAGAGGTGGAACTCAGTAACCTGTGTGTGTGTGTGCAGATTGGTGTGGGGATTCTGTGCAGCCAGCCCTCACCAGCAATGTCTGGGCAACATTGCCATGGCGAAGGTGAGGCACGCAGGCTGGGGCTTCCTCCCATTCCTGTTGTTCTTTGAATCAGAGCTTCTCCAACTGGAATATGCATTGGCAACACAAAAGGCTTGTAAAAGTACAGACTGCTCGACCTCGGCCCCAAAATTTCTGTTTCAGAAGGTGGAGAAACGGGGTCTAGAAATCTGCCTTTCTAAGAAGTTCCCGGGTGCTGCTGCTGCTGCTGCTGCTGGTCTGGAGAGCACACTTTGAGAACCACTGCTTTTGTTCCAGTAGGTCCAACTGAAAAGGAGCCTTCTTGTCAGATTCCCAACTAGAGGTCAGACCTGTGCTGTCCAGTATGGAGGCCAGTCGCCCCACGTGGCACTGCCAATGGAAATTGAAATTAAATAAATTTCAATTAAATTCAGAATTTAGTACTTCAGATAGTACCCACATTTCCAGTGCTCAGCAGCCACATGTGGCTAGTGGCTCCCCTATTGGGCAGCACAGATCCACATTTCCATCATCAAAGAAAGTTCTACTTGACAGCATCCACGGAGAAACCAACACTCATTTCTTCAAGCATCACCAAAGCCCTTCCGTTTAAATCAGCCATAGTTTAAATCATCAATCTTAGACATCAGACTTCACAAAACAAAGCCCTTCTATATTTTCAAATGCAGAGCTCTAACTTCCTTATTTAGACATGTATTGAGCACCTACTATGTTAAATTACTGTGCTACATGTTATATGAGCCACAAAGATGAATGAGGCAATATCTTTACTCTCAAGTGAACTTATAAACACCCGACAAAAATAGCTGTACATTTTATAGTTGTTGAGATTTTGCTAGAAAGCTCTTTCCACTGAATATCACCATTAAACATAGCCAAGCAATTCCCAGCCAATTAGGAATGGTTCCGGAGGCACTAGAAATCTGTAAGATAGCAGTTGGAGCAACTTTTCTAAAAAATGCCCAGCATTTAAATCTCATGGGGACAGATCAAAAAAGACCAAGAAGATCTACATTTTTACTATCCATTCTGAGCAAACTTTGAAATGTTCTGACACTTGTCTGCCAATTTTACAAATGTTTTAATTCCCTCGTTCATACCATGAGACTTCCCTAGTCTCTCGGTGAGCTTTTGCTTTAGGGATAAGCAGGAGATTAGAAGTGAGCATGCCCACAGCGCTCCTGTTCCTCGGCTTTCTTCTACCTTAACTAGTGTTGCTGTCCTTCACGATTAATTAGATAAAGTCTAATTTTCAGAATTGGCAGGCTCCTAAGTAATTTTAGAAAAGCAATTCAATTTTAAAAAAAAAGAAAAAAAAGCTTTCTGTGTGGGCTTCACATTACAAAACTACATGCAAAGGTGTCGATGGTTGTAGAAATAGATACTCAGAAAGGAAGCAGGCATCAAAAGAATATAAAAAACATTCAAACTCTTTCTCCCAGGCACACACAAAACCAATTTTCTTTTCAAATGCCAAGAGAAGTAACTCAGGCACCAAATTCCTGCTTTTGAAGAAAGGAATGGATGGAACATTTTTTTTGTCTGAGAAATGACCGTAGGGACCAAATCCCCTAGATAGTCCCTCCTCTTCATTCCCCTTGCCAGAATGCATTGCCTTTTGAAATGGGAAGCCTGAGTCGCGAGAAGGTCCACTGGACGCAGCCACCCATCGTGATGAAAGACTCATGGCAGCTGAACGCTGGGGTCAGCTTCCACGCACGTGAACTCTGCTCTCTCTGTGCTGGAGGTGGTCAGGCTCTGCAGGTGGACCACACTGACTAAATACATCCAGACCTAGAGAGGAACCCAGAGGCCAATCGACTGCTTTCTATGGGAAACTGGCCAGCAGGTTACCTGTCACTGGTCCTTGGCTTGGAGTACTCCTTCCTGATAGGTTAATCCACTTAGGAGAACAAGTCATGGGTTAGAGGGCTCCTCAAAGAGTACAAAGAGTGGCAAAGTACAATTTCCAACTTTTTTTTTTTTTGGTACTGGGGATTGAATCTAGGGGGCATTCTACCTCTGAGATATTTTGAAACAAGATCTCACTAAGTTGCTGAGGGCCTTGCTAAGGCTGGCCTCAAACCTGTGATCCTCGTGTCTCAGCCTCCCAAGTACTGGGATTAGAGGGATGCATAATGGGCTTACCACTCTGCAATTTCCAATTTCTTGACTTACTCATGGAACAGTCTGTGACAACTCACCCTGGAATGGCAGATATCTGGTCTACCTGCCCGTACTTCCCCCACACACCTGCACTGCCTTTAACTGACCTCGGTTCTCCTTCCCGGGAGCCCAGACCTGGCCTCAGATTCCTTCTCAACACAGCACTCTAAATAGCCAACAAAACTGCTATCTTGCCAGGCGTGGTGGCGCACGCTTGTAATCCCAGTACTTGGGAGGCAGAGACCGGAGGATCCGGGTTCGCGACCAGCCTCAGCTACTTAGTGAGGCCCTCCGCAACTTCGTGAGACTCGGTTTCAAAATAAAGTATAAAAAATAGGGCCGGGGGTATAGCTCAGAGGTAAAATGCCCCTGGGTTCAATCCCTGGTACCGCAAAAAAAAAAAAAAAACTGCTATCTTACGGGACCATCCACACTGGACACTGCCGTACTGTACAGCTCCAAGAGCACTGTCCACACTGACTTCGGAGCTGTGCAACACAGCAGCCCCATGAAATCACCCTCTCTTCCCATCCCCAGTTGAGAGCCAATTAAGACACAGGAGACCAGCAAATAGTGATCAAATGCTATCTTCTAATAAACATAAGCTTATCTGAAGTTGAATTTTTAGATTTATGGGCAAAGGGTTTCCCCACACTTCCTCTCTGGGTTATACCATTGTCCGCCTAATCACAGGCAACATTGGAAAACCACAGATCTTCCCCATAGAAGATTCTGGCCCAAGAGAGCAGGCCAGAAACGCACCCATGTTACTAGTGAGCAGATCCGATGACAGGAACTGAGAAGGGGCTGAGCCACACACCTGCACTTTCTTCTCCTGACCTCCCTCCCCACTCAGATAAACCTCTCCTCCCCCCACCCCCACAAGAAGCAGGTGTGTTTCTCCAAGTCAGTGGTTCGCAGACCTCAGCATGCATCAGAACCACTTGGAGGGCTTGTTAAATCGCAGACTGCTGCACCTCCTCTGCCCCCGCCCCCAGTCTCTGGTTCAGCAGGTCTCGGTGGAGCATTGCTAGCAAGTTCCCAGGCAACCTTGCTGCCGCTCTGGGGACTGCGCTTGAGAAGCCGTGCTGTAACGGAAGCTCCTAGTTTGGAATTTTCCTCCAGTCAACCATCAGCAGGGCTGGCTGATAAAACAGCACATACCTGCCAGACCTTGCTTTAGTTTGCTAAATGCCAGATGAAACCAACCTTTTAAAGGTTTTGTGATCATTGGTCTTTTCGGGGCTTTTATCAAATATACCTAACTCATTAGGAGGAACATACAATATGCAGCATTTCCAGAACTTATTTGACCATAGAACACCCCTTTCCATTTCTCCTCCTTGCAGAGAAGGGAAGCAAAGCATACCAGAGAGGCTTAAGTTCCACCTGCCATGTTGGGAAACACTGGGCTGAACCAGAACTTCCTTCAGTTGCACTTCGGATCGGAGTCTCAGGTCGCAATGATAAACATGACTATTGCGCATGTTTTCCCATTAATTCTTTCATGCACATGGAAAATATTTATTCAGTTCTTACTGAATCCTAAACACTGAGATTGGCACTGGGTTACAAAGACGCATAATCCAGGCTTCGGGGACTCAGGTTGGAAGGAGGCAGGATGGGGGCGAATTGGCATTCACATGATCCTCATACACAGCACGCGTACGTGCACATGGAACACAGTCTGCTCTGATGGGCAAGGAGTGAGTGAAAAAGGAAATTTGGGGACTCCCTGGAGAAAGAACACATGAGCAGGATCTTAAGTCATGGAAACGTGGCCCAGGTATTCCATGCTGTGGGAACAGCATGGGCAGTGGAACGGGAAAAGACAGCCTTGAGGGACTGGGGCGTTGGGTCTGAGCTAGATGGCGATGGATGTGGCTTGGAAGGGTGAGCAAGGTCCGTGTGGCTCAATATGCAGACAGGCCATATTCCAGGGTGGTTTACTCCTGGCCGCGGCTCTTCTTATCCCATCCACATTGGTTTTAGATGGTTTAATCACAGAAGATAACTTCTCCATGACTGGTCAGCAGGCTGTGGGCGGCTGTGTACTAAAGACGATCTCCGTGTGCTTTCTCCTGGCTCTCAGGCAGGGTCAATTGGCATGTTCATTGTGTTTCCTGTTACATAGAACTGGCTGGAAGTGAGATTCCTCCATTTCATGTGTCACTCTGGGGATCGTGCCGTAGATGCAATGGACCATTACAGAGGGCTCACCCACCCCCTTCTGGACATGCCCTTCTCTGGCTCGTGCCATGTGGCAGCCAGACATTGCATGGCCGCACCTGTGTGTGGGAGGAGAGCATTGCTGCTCATGGCTAGACACTGGCCAGATGTTGACATGAGCCTGCTCTTTGTCTCCTCACTGGCTAGCTGAGGACAAGGGGAAAGAAATAATCAGAAGAATTTTATAGAACCTGTGAGTTCCCTTTATGGCTTTGACCTCAAAGAGTATTTGATGCATATGTTTTCACAGGTTTTTTTTTCCTTGCTTATTTTCCCAAATAGTCTTGGAAATTCTATCTCACAGCATATTTCACACATTTTGATTTTTCCAAACCAGATTTAGCAATTACATTTCCCAGTACATGAGAGATAAAACGAGTTCTAGTGAACTTCGTGCAAGCCACCAACTCTCTCGGGCCCAAAGAATGCAGCTCTCCTTGGGATCCTGTCTGCCCCAGTGGGTGGGGAGGGGACTCTTCTTGTGTCATTTTGGTAGTGTTACTTGAATAAAAATGACACATTGAAAGGCTTATTTGGCATTGATTCAAAAGTTAACCTAACACCAACTTTTATTTATGAAATATAGGATAGATTTTATCTTTCTAGAATCGATTCGCCAAATGGACTTCCTGCGGGTTTGAAGTTGGCACCTTTCTTCACTTTCACATTGTCCAGTCAGCATTTTAAAAACAGAGAAAGGAGAGGAAGTACCGAGAGAGACAAGATTAAGTCCCTCACTTTTAAATAAATGACTCCATTTTATTACTTCCCATGGTTGTCTCCGTAATAACCTTGAGTGACCAGAGGCTTATGGAAAGTTACATCGTGCAGGTTGTACATCACCCGCAGGCCATTTTGGCCTCTCAAATGATTGCAGAAAGATGACTGTATTGATCGATCTCTTCCTTATTTTTAAATCTATCTAAAAGAAAGTGAGAAAATGTATCCTTTTAGTTAGGAATGGATTTATGGTGAGATTTCTATTCAGCCAAAGCAAAGAGTAGTTACCGCATGGAGTGAGATGGTTATATGACTCCTCTGTGGCTATCAGAGGGCTTATGGTGGCCAGCTTCCCAGACTGGTGTATCTCGGTCCACATCTGGTGGTAGGAGGTTTATTGAGAGTCTGGATTTTGTATTTATAAGACTTCCATTACCTGTTTTAACTAGGTGTTAACTTGATAAAGAACTTCACTGATAGTTAGGATTGTCTTTTTCTCACTTTTATGAACTGCTAAAAATATTTCCAAGAGTCAAAATGTGGGAGATGTCTCTTTCCTTCCTTTTTAAATCATGGGGCTGGATTTTCTGGGTTCATGCTTTGTCATTTTTTTCCCATTTTAATGAAATGTTTAAAATTTTTAAAATCCTTTAGCAGAAAGTGCAGAGGCCAGCAATGACCAAACAGACCAACTCTTCCTCACTACACAAGTTCAATTTACACTCTAATGCTGTCCCAAACATGTCTTTTTAACCTGGGCAAATCATTTCACCTCTTTGAGATTGTTTCCTTGTCTGTAAGCTTGGATAATAAAAATCTGCCTCACATGATTGATGAGGAGCCAACGAAATGATCTATGTGAAAGACTTTTGTAAAATGTTATTTATACCAGATCTCAAAGCGACTCTGCCAAGCATTAGCTATAACTTACCCCTTTGGATTCATTCATGCTACAGGATAGTCACATACTAATTCTATCTGATTATATATTTCACCCTGTAGGTCAATATGTATAATAAATTGTTACTTTAATGTTTCATGCATACATTCAACTCTTGTCCCAAGGCCACAAAATGTCAGTTACTCACTTTGACCACCAGAGGGAGCAAAGCCTTTTCCTTTCTTTTTTTCTCAAGAGCATTAATTCCACATGAGCCATTAGATAGCTCTTCAATCATGGTACCTACTGAAGCAATAAGCAAATATGCAGAATTACAAGAAAACCGATGGTCCCTGTTCTGTGTCTCTGGAAAATATTTCAGAAGAGAATAGAAAATGTGTTGCTCTTTAACTAATTAAAACTAAATTAAATGTGCTGTAAGTATGTATATGAGTATATGTACGTACATCTCCTAACTCATAACACTGAGAAGACATAGAAGTAATGACACCTCGGTAACAAAAAGCACACCTAGGACCCAGATCTTGGTTTCTAAATACCATTCTCCAATCTAAACAAAATAAGCCAGAACTCCCTGGAGAGGTGATTGATTCCAGGGCTGGACTAGGAGAAAATACAACATGAGATTGGAACATCTTACGGTTTGGTATATAAGATGTTTCATACATCTTATGAAGTATGTAAGCAATTCAAAACCTGGTGGCCACCCATTGAAAGAACACTGGATCCAACTCAAAGGAACTCCTAGTGGTCAACGCAGGAACTATCTGAGCAACAAAATACATAATAATGGTCATAAAATAAAACCAGTAATCATGAATCTAACTGATATAAATAAATAAATAATAAATAGGGAAGAAAATCAGCTCTTCTTACCACATAATTCTAATTAATAAGTGTGGAAGGAATAATGGGACTAGAACCTCACCACTAGGCAAACTCGACAATAACTGTTATTGCTGGCAGGCACCAACGATGGCTTCTAAAATTAGTGGATCAACGTTTGATGAGAATAGGAGAGCTGCATAGTCTCAGAGTGTCTCCTCATAATACCCTTATTAATTATAGATGAAAATAGTATATGCAGAACGGAAATGTCTGGATATCACCTTAACCAAATGATCAAAGTTAACATCGCCAGTTAAAAGACATATCCAGATAGGATGTACTGAGCAGGACCCCAGAACATGTCAATAGTATTGTGCCAAATATGCGTTACCTTGGCCTGAATCCTGAGGAATCATAAAGATTATCCAAATTAAGGCACACTATGAAAAATGACCAGTATTCTTCAAAGTCACACGAAGGACTAAAGAACTGTTACATTAAAGAGACATGGCAGCTGGGCGTGGTGACGCACGCTTGTAATCCCAGTACTTTGGGAGGCGGAGACCGGAGGATCCGGGTCGTGGCCAGCCTCAGCTCTCTCTCTCTCTCTCTCTCTCTCTGTCTCTCTCTCTCTCTGTCTCTCTCTCTCTCTGTCTCTCTCTCTCTCTCTCTCTCTCTACTTAGTGAGGCCCTCTGCAACTTCGTGAGACCCGGTTTCAAAATAAAGAATA